>OMKR01000790.1:0-11782 GCA_900302355.1 Cyttopsis rosea
GATCTCAAGTATTCCATTTGAAAAACTTTAGCAGACACTAAATTACCAGGTATCAGATAAAAGAAACATGAACAACAGGAAGGGTAAGGAAATAAGTATAAAAAATAAATAAAAGTAAAAAGATATATTGGTAATATAATGGAAAAAAGTGAAATATACAATACAACTAGTCTGTTTGTTGTACAAATGTTTTATTGTTGTTTATATGCACATACCTCCGGTGCAACAGTTGAGAAAAAACAACAAAATATCAAACATGTCAAACATTTGGACGCTCACCTGCTGGTATCTGGAGATGGGGTAGAGCAGCGGTGTGTCCAATTTGGAGTTGTACTGGGCCAAGGACTGGCTGTGGTGATTCTGGATCAGCTCCACCACCGAGAGGAAGGACAACGGCTCGGAGAAGCCATATCTGCCTCCCTGGTGGAGGATCCGGATCAGCCTATTGTTGCCCTCCTTCCTGCAAATGTCAAAGCACACATGTAAAACTACCCTCTGTCCTCGGCTGGGATATTTTGAATGCACCTATTTAGGTCATTTAAAATATACTGGTAACTGATTCCCTCACTTTGGGAATGTTCACGTTGTTCTCTAGAGCGACACTTGGAATTGTACCCCTAAGTGCTGTATTCTAACCAATTTGCACAAGAACATTAAAAATTACATTGGATTAACTAAAATAATCACACTTACCTCAGAGTAAGTGTATATTCTCCTTTAACTTTACTGGACGAATCTCGGACCAGGAATGTGCCATCAGGAGAATCTCTCATCAGCTTATTTACGTCCTCTCTAGACAAATAGAAGACAGGGTAAAATACAAATAGATCACAATATATTCAATTAATCAGTAACAGTAAAAAGGAACTAAATTGCGATGCTAGTCAAAGCTGAAAATTATTCATCATAACTACAATATACAGCTACAGATGTTTAAAGTGAAAATCCATAAGATTGTCTGTGTTGGATGGATTTCACTACAAGTCCCAGAATTTAACACACATACTGTACATTGAATGGCTGTTGCTTAAAAGTGCCAGATAAAAAAAGCATCAAATATGGGATTTGTTTTACAAAATAACCTCACAGATTTCCACTTTAAATTAGCTTGAATGCTGGCTAGCTTTTCTGTTGAGGATTCAATCATTTCTTTATTATCTGAGGAGGAATAATTCCACCTATATTGTGAAGTTGTAAAAAAAACCCATCTAAATCAGTGTTACCTTGAGATGGTTCCCCAGTACCAATCAGTAGCATCTAACTGGTCTTCATTAGCGCTGGAGTCCGTTGTCGCCATGGCGTTTGTCTTACTGACTAATGGAGGGGCTGTTTACAGGGGTAAAAGTAAGTGGTCAGAAGACATTTTTAAAATAGTAAGCTTTCTAGTCTGTAGATGAGATATATCACTCTCTCAACATCATTTTAGGCAATGACCAGGCACAGCAGCTTCTAAAACACAACATTATTTGGGCTTCATTTTCATTATTAGTATTTATATGCATAAATGCAAAAAAAAGCATTTACAGTGAATATCTCAATCTGAAGCTAAATAGTTTGATTAGTTAGTGTAATGTGGTGTACTGTACCTTTATTCTCATGAATACTGTTTCTCAGGGTAGGAGACACAGCTTCAGGGACAACATGGGACGATGGCTCCTCCATAAACTCCATCAGGCTGGGAGAGAGAGCCTGGAAGTCCCGTCGGTGCAGCTCATCCTCCGAGGACTCTGGTAGAATCAACCACAAGACGGTCAGTGTACCGGTCTGCTCCAGTCAGTACTGTACGTGGCTGTTTGCACACTAGTTGGTGCACGCTGTCGGTCTGAATGCTGGCAGGGACTCCAGAGGGAGATATGGTTGCAATGTTCACTCCTGTGCCATCTGGGAGACGCTGTCCAGACTAGTCCAGTGACAGGTGACACTGTCTGAGTGCCTGAAATACCAGCGTGGACGCTCCTTCAGCGTGCAGGCAGACTGGGTGCAGCCACACAGCTCACTTCACTTCACCTCGCCTAGAAAACAACAGCTGCCCGCAAGGACCTGCCCCCTGCCAGGCCCGCCACCTCCCGGGGAAGAGCTGCAGATCTGATGTGCCAGGCTATCTGTGTTTGTTGTGTTTGTATGTGTGTTGCCATGGTATTAGGTACCGAGGAAAAGGTGGGAATCTGCTCGTCAAGCATTTTTCAAGTATTTCAAGTATTATGTGTATGTGTTAGTGGGTCCGTTGGCATATCTTTAGTTATGTGTGGGTAGGCATGCGTACACCCATGTGCCTATACATGTTTGTGTATGTGTAAACAGAGGTAACGCTGTGTGCAGTTAATCTAAATCATCCCCTGAGCACTTGGGAAGGCATACTTCAAGATGTATTAAATCCTGGGTGCAGACATAAACTATAGAGGACAGGAATCATACGTATGAAGGTACAATAAATATGAACTCATTAACCCGTTCCCTGTGTGTCACTGAGGTATGATGGCTTGAAAACTCTTTCATTGCTGTGCATTTAAATTGTTCTTCAGCTCATCGGAGTAAGATTATGGAATGAGAATGTCAGTAAGCCTGTTGATTGTAACTTTGTCAGATGAACTGTCTTTAGGACAGAGCCATCTGCTCCCCTGCTGTCTGTCATACACTTACTTTTCTGCAGACTGCACTGGGAATCCCCAGCAATCTCATATTCAGCCACATGGCCTGAGAGCGCAAAGGCACATGTGCGTGCACACACACAAACACCCACACCCACACCCACAGTCTGCCCACCACTCAGCATCTCATATATGTCCTCTAGTTTTTGTGCATTTCATACTTTTGTTGTAAAAACTTTAAATTAACCTGTCAACCTATAAAAATTGCACTATAAATAAAATGTTTGTCCCAGGGATTCAAGCCTCTGTTTTTGAATTAGTTTCTCAAGGGTTCTGGTCACATTTTCCAAATCTGGCATGATTCCTAAGATTATATTTTACCAAAAGTGGATTAGTTTGGATGTATGTTTTTCTTATTGATATATTTCTATATTATTATTCTACCTCCTGTTATGCCTCTAGCCAACTCTCACCTTCATGAGTTAGAGTTAATCATAGTACTTGTGTACTTCACTAAAATTTGAAAATTTTGTTTTAGTTTATACTAGTTGCTGAAAATATTATTTTAGAATTTAGATTAAACACCTCAGGGCAGCATGACTTGAACCAACTGGAATAAATATTAATTCATTACATCAAACACAGAGTGCTTCTTGTTTAGAGATACCTTGCTGTGCTGGTGAAGATTCAGGCCTTGCCGTTCCTGGTCGTTCTATCTGCGGTGCCGATTGCTTGAGTGACGTAGACATCATCGCAGGATCTACAGCATACGGGTAGGGGCCAGGAGGATCTCCTATATGATCGGTACGCTCTGCGATGTCTCCGGGGCAGCCCAGGCACACCGGGTTCTTACCATCCCTGACATTCAGGGATGCTAGGCATGACGGCTGGGGCTGGTTGCTCTCTGTCCATTGTTGGGTGTAGATTTCAAGCGCACAGAGCTGAAAACCCTCGGCAGCCATAGCAGCAAGACACTTAATAGTCCAGCGAGGCTTTAACTGAGGTGGGGAAGTAACAGGATGCTAGAGTCTACAAGGTTCACATACTTTCAGCTGGTACATGGCTGAGGTAGGAGTATGGACCCAGGGACACAGTAAAGAACTCAGGACTGCTCTAGATTATACAGCATCGTCCTCATAGTGAAGCTAAAGCATAACAGTTTATTTAATCTAGGAGGTTTGCTGAGCATGTTTGCTATTTTCATAAAATCATTAAGTTATTTTGTTACGTATACCATGAAGCTACAATGACACTGTGTGACCACTGAGCAGCTTTAGTAACTCAGATTTGGGTTAAGTGCCTTGCTTATGGGCGCAGTGACAGCAGATGCTGATGAAGTTGAGCTTGTATCTGATTCATGTTTTTCGTTGTGAAATAACAGACCAGAAGACCAAGAACTACAGGTGTGTTATAGGGTCAAGGCTGCCAGGTTTCTTCTTTAATGAGATATAAATAATCTCATATCTTCAGACCTAAAACACAAAAAGTACCCATCATAAAGGGTGATGAGCTACAATATGGCTCAGCCACTGGCTTGGTAAATCAAAAGAAAAATCGTTATCATCACAAAATAAGTTTCCATTTTGAAAATGATGACAGAGCAGGTACATTTTGAAAGACAAAATCATCTTTCCAGGTTTTGGCCTGACAAAGTAAAGCTTTCCGGTAAGAAACCTTCATTGTGGTTAAGTTTCAGAAGACCCGCATTTCCCAGATAACTGGATCACCAGGGGCTTATTCTCATCCTACAACATTTTTGTAATGTGCTGTTTGGTCAGGGGCATCACGATACCCAAACAGGCAGCTGTGTTTTCAGCTGTCACTCATAATTTGGAAAGAAAAAATCTGAATTGCTAAATTTACAACATTGAGAAACCGCTTTTCATGCAGGGAGAACATCCTGTCACCCAAACATCCATACCATACCATACTAGTTCTACATTAAACCACAGAGTGATCATGACAGGGAGGACGTAGATATCAAGGGCAAGAGAAGAGGAGAAAGGAGGAGAGAGATCTAAAGAAATGTGTTTAAAGTAATCAGAGTGAGCAGAGGGTGGATATCTGCTCGAAAATTATGAGGGAAAATAAATATAAATTTTAATTTGCATCACTAGTATGTAATACTACAACAAAATCAGTTCAATTGTGCAAATTCTTTCTTTTCATTTTTAAAAATCAGATCAGTCTTATGTTGTATAAAAATAAATGATTGTAGCATAAAGATATGTGCTTTTTATAAAGAACAGTACAGAGTAAATTTATATTTCAGAACCATTATTTATTTTTATTATTATTTTAGTTTTTTAACCAGGAAAATAACCCTATTGAGACAAACTCTCTTTTTCAAGGGTGACCTGGCCAAGAAGGCAGAGGCCGTCAGTGAAAACAATATATTATACTTACAGTATATTAATATTATTACGTTTGTAATGAAAATGCAAGTGCAAGTGCGAGGCTATAGCCAGAATATGCGCATATAAAATATGTCCGGTGACACCAATCCCTGAACTCTTCACTGCTTGCAGTCCGTGGCATGCGGTGCATGTTAGTCTACATGGTAATCTTGATTATTAAGCTTTGGTCCAGGGATGACGCCAGATGACAGATGAAGCCAGAAAACGCTACTTTTCAGCTAAAAGCGAACTAAGGACAGGAGACTTGAGGTTGTAAGCCCTGACTATTTTCATAATTAAAAAAATTAAAAAGATGGTCTTTTCCTGAGAAATCACTGTACCAAGTTTGCAATGGCAAATATTTGTTTCTTTTCAACACTGTATGTTGTATATATGTGGTTTATTTACATATGCTGGATTTTTATGTCAACAATGTGTGTTCACCTTGTTAGATTGTGTTATAATGACATCTTTTAATAAAGAAATACAATCACATATTGACACAGATGTTTCGACAGCTGGTCATCTAAATTTGGTACTTTTCATCAGAATGTATCGGATGGAAAAATTATGTGGCATTCAATGACAAATTTCGATCCCTT
The DNA here is from genome assembly GCA_900302355.1 of Cyttopsis rosea. Classification (NCBI taxonomy): domain Eukaryota; kingdom Metazoa; phylum Chordata; class Actinopteri; order Zeiformes; family Parazenidae; genus Cyttopsis; species Cyttopsis rosea. The sequence goes on from OMKR01000790.1 coordinate 5,587, forward strand.
CAGCATAAGTTATTCTAAAATAAAAATAAATGTCTGTACAGTGAAAGACAATGTGTGTGTGTTCATTTTTAAATTTGTTTAAAATTTTAAAGATAGGAAAAGTATATGATCTTTGACTTGATTTCTGGGATTTAAAAAAAGTGGCATCGAAATGGCGTCATTCGTGAAGCGGCATCAAAGTCAAAGTATCGGCATTGGTATCAAAATGTTTATAACGATACCCAAGCCAACCCATATATATACAGTTGTGCACTGTGATTGCGGTGATTGAAAACTCCTGAAGTACGTAACAATTTTAAGGCACGACGAGGAAAAAACGGCAAAGCGTCGTAAAGACCACAGGATTCATTGGGATCATCGATCCAACGACCAACAGAAAATGCCGAAAGTGTTCATGCCGACGAGTGAGAACGAAGCATCTATATCTATCATCGCTCCTTTTGCAGAGCCGGATTTCCGTCCGAGTTCGGTCTCTCGGAGCGTCCCGAGTCGCTCTAATCGAACAATGGCGATTCTGAGAAATAGGAGTTAGTTTGGACGCCATGTTTCCCTCTGCCTGGGAGCTATCCACAATCCGGCGAGCTTGGGATGACGCAGGAGCAAGTAGGCGTGAAAACCTACAGAACTTGGAGACGGTGTTTACGGGGACGACCTGAAACTGTAAAATTAGCAAAAGCATTCAGCGTCAGAGGACAGCGCTCACCTACCTGGGCCAAGAGCGGAGCGGCCAGACGGCGGGGAGCCCGACCTCCATGAAACTGCAAAAAAGGTGCCTGGACCCAGGACCCGGGACACGTGGCTCAAAGTAAACCAACCACGGGCCACGGTCCTCACGCCATCCTACGTCTCTCCTCCCCAGTCCTGTCCCCCGACCTCCATCTTTAGAAAATCCTCTCCTCTTGGTGCTCGTCTGTCCCCTCTGATTGGCACCTTTTCCGACGATGCAACTTCCTCCTCTTCGGCGGTCCATCCCCGAGCGGCGGACGCCTCTCCATCGATCTCCGAGACTTCCACTTTATCAAGAAACTGCACGGGACTGTGGCCAGCGGTGCAAAAGATAGAAAAAGAAGCAGAGAAACCAACAGAGGTTAAAATGGTGTGTGTTTTTAAAGGTTTGGCAGGGAGATAAGCGGTATTTTTCTTTCCGCGCTTAACTCTTTTCCCACACAGCCGCATGAAAATGAGTCGGGGGAGATAACTCATAAATAAATAAATAAATAAATAGCGGAGGAAAGCTGCTGTTGCTACACAGAGCGAGGGGCTTAGCCAGCTCCTGAAATCCTATTGGCCGCTCTGTTGCCATGTGCCGGGGAATGAGCAGAGATGCTGCTAACAAATCAAGGAATGGTTCTAATATTAGAATGTATGTATCTAGGCAGTGGGAACCTCTGACCCCACAAATCTGTCAGCATTACCTTCCACTTCACGGACCGTGATAATGAAACAAGTGGCATGGAAGTAAATGGTTAAAAAAAAAAAAGAGAAAAAGAAATGTCATTACGATGCGGCAGACAAACACCCCCCCCCAATAAAAAACACCGCTCCACTTGAGGTCCACGGTGTTCACGGCGGCACAGTCACAGTGGACAGTGGGAGAGGAGAAAGGAACACACATTCACCTACTTTTGAAAATGCCTCCAGCCAGTTAAATCCAGCTCAGTCTCCACGTTACATGTCATGTTTTTTTCTTTTTCTTTTTTCTTTTTTTTTAAGATAAATGGGTCGTGGAATCCTTAATATTTTGAAATCTTCCAGCTTGTCAAGTTGGGTTTTTTTCTTTTCATTTTTCTAATCATCTTGGTGATTTTGATTTAGCACTCGTGAGGGAAACAGACAAGTTATCCTACTTATATTGAGTTATATTATTATTATATTATTAATATTATTATATTGACTCGATTAACACAATCAAGATAAAATAAAATGCTCAGGTTTATTTGAGAAAAATCTTCATAGATTTTGTACAAAGCTTAGCATAGCTTTGTATTAAAAGCAGAGCTTTTATTTTTTTGCAGATTAGATAGATTAAAATCACATCGATTTTGATGAGGGAGGAAGGATGGAAGGATGAAGGGAAGAAGGCAGGAAGGGAGGGAGGAAGGAAAGGAAGGGAGGAAGGAATGGAGGGAGGAAAGGAAGGGAGGAATAAGGGAAGGAATGGAGGGAGGAGGAAGGAAAGGGAGGGAGGAATAAGGGAAGGAATGGAGGGGGGGGGGGGGAAAAGAAAGGAGGAATAAGGGAAGGAATGGAGGGAGGAAGGAAAGGAAGGAAGGAATAAGGGAAAGGAAGGGAGGAATAAGGGTAGGAATGGAGGGGGAGGGAGGAAAAAAGGGAGGAATAAGGGAAGGAATGAGGGAGGGAGGAAAGGAAGGGAGGAATAAGGGAAGGAATGGAGGGAGGAAGGAAAGGAAGGGAGGAATAAGGGAAGCAATGGAGGGAGGGAGGAAGGAAAGGAAGGGAGGAATAAGGGAAGGAGTGGAGGGAGGGAAGGAGGAAAGGAAGGGAGGAATAAGGGAAGGAGTGGAGGGAGGAAGGAAGGAAAGGACAGGAAGGAATGGAGGGAGGAAAGGAAGGAGGAAAGGAAAGGAGGAATAAGGGAAGGAATGGAGGGAGGGAGGAAGAGGGGACCTCGGGAAGGAAGGGACAGGGGGAGGAAGGAAGGACAGTCCCAGTGCAACCTTCTGAGGTAAGTTCAGCAGGGATACAACTATTGTGTAAAAATAAACGTGCTACTTCCTCGCTGGCCGGTCAAAGCACCGGCCGTGCCCGCTGCAGGGTGATGCGGGAGCCGTGGCAACTTTTCTTTAAAGAAAGATTTTTACAAACAAATGAATTGTAAACAACAAGCTAGTAACGCGTCACAACGCGGATGCTCGTTCCAACGTACATCCACGTTGCATCCGCATTTGATGCACATGGAGTAAATGACTGCATCACGCCTTCGCTGGTATTTGGTCCCTTCTGTACGCGTCCTACCTTCCGCGGAGCCTGCGTGTCTCCGGGTCATGGTGAAGACGGGGAACAGTGCGGGAGCAGCAGCAGCAAGTTGCCTTCACAACTTGGGTTCATGTTGGAGAGACACGAGGCTCCCACGGTGCTCCAGGAGGAAAACAGGGAGGAGAGCCCTGCGTGCGCCATCTGGTGGTCACCTGCTCAACTGCAGCTCATGTGACGGAAAAAACGAATGCGGGAAGATCCGTTATCAGACATGTGGACATCTGTGTCTACTCTGGTCAGCAGTCATAATTAGTATATAATGTATTTATCTATGCCCGCCCCTGTGATAGATACAGTAAATGTTTCTGCTGTAGTGAAGATCCTATATACAGTAGTTGGGATGGCCAAACCACTCTTTTGTACTTATTTATTGCTGTACTGTGGGCCTACAGCTAATGACAACCATTTAATTTGCCTCAATTCAATGTGCGACGATGAGAAAAACTGCGGTTAAAGTGCACCATATATCGTGCACAAGTACAGTATATAGTAACAAAGTGGGAGTTCAGAAATAACCTCACCTCCTCAGAATCCCTACATGTGGTTTATTTAATATTTCATAGTCAACAGAACAACATCATATGAGTCCAACAGTACAAATTTAACTTGATTCACAAAAAAAACACAGTACAGGGCAACGGGGCCAGTATACCATGCAGTCAAGAATTACAGACGTGTGCTTGTCTCATGCAGCATGCACTGAACAGAGCAGACAACCACAGAATAGATGCACGTGTACAAGTTCCACCTGTGAGTTTGCTCTTAACAGTTGCAAAAAGATGATTGTAGGTTTCTGCCATGTAATTAAAAGAGTGATGTCATCGTACAGAATCACGGTATATAAAAAAGGGGTTTGTATTTAACATGTAAACAATTCTAAGAGAAAGTGTAACAGCCATTCAGTAATTACATCTTCATCCATGCTACCCATTGACAATAGTAGTTTCCAATGCAAGAGCTTCTTCATCGTGAGATGTAAAGACAGTTTTTGCTGATAACAATGAACCGCTGTCATCATTGTGTGAACAAAGGTTCAGAGGAAGCCGGAACAACAGCCCGAGATAGCCATGGACAGATAGAACAGCCTTGATTAGCTTGAACGCTTTCTCTGTAGTGCATAAGTGCATAAGTTCCATGCTAGATGAAATATAACGCCCCTAACCCCAGACTGGCCACCTGTCATTTCCCTAAAACACGGTGCCATAAAATCCTGTACGAGATGTCAGCCAGTACCAATGAGTTAAAAAAAGATGTTCACACCGACTTATCAAAATATACATAAATAGACAGTAAACAAACATGGTTCCAATGAGCCCTGGGTTAAGATTGAAGGTATGGGGGTATCCCTCAATGGTTTTAGTTTACTTTTCCACATTTAATCATGTTGGAATACTTTAGTGCACTTTTGCCCCCACCTTGGATGTAAACATCACTACACGGCCAATGCAGGAGGAATGGGCATGTTAAGCACTGAGTCTTTCACATGCACATTTGAAACAACAAACACAAAAGGCTACAGTTTCAGGGAGAACAGCAAGCGTTGACTGTGTCCTTGCAACAAGCAAGTTGTCAATGAAGGAAGCACCTTCCCACCACTGCAAAAGGAAAGTTTCACCCAAATACAGCATGCTCCCGTGCTGTTCAAAATTGTTCTGTGTAGAGCATGTACGTTTGCATTTAGCTGCTCTATGATTATCCTATGAAATGAATGCAGCACCGCTTGCATGGTGTTGCATCCCTATCTCAAGGTGCTGTGGATAGGGCAGGTATGATCTACAGGTTCTGGAGCTTGGAAGTGTAGCGCTGAGCAGCCACCAAGCAGTTTGGCATCTTGTAATAACTATAACTAAAATAATTATCTTGGAATAACCTAATACTTTATTCCATTGCAACTTGTTCAGGGATGCACCAATGCCATATTTTCTCAACACAGTACAAGTACTCACTCTTGGGTACTTGCCGATACCAAGTACCAATACCAAGCTTTGCAGTCACACTAATACTGAGATCACAGATTTTAAAGACCCTGTGTATTTATCACTTTCAGTGATTGAATCAGATATACAATGAACAAACTTAAAACAGGAACTCAATGCAACTGCTTCCACTTATGTTAATATCGGGTTTAGTGATGGGAGCATCATGAGCGAGTACCAGTACGAGTACATGAGCATAGTATTGGACTATATTCTGTATACGTGCATCCCTAACATATCAACACATCCCTCATTAGAGATTTCAAGATTGCAAAAGTCTGCAGTAGCATTTTTCCAATACTATTCTATAAATAGAGTTGTGATTTTAAAACAAAAGAGTTAAAAAAATAAATAAAAAAAATCCAAAACTTTATGGCTTAGAGAAGACAGCAATTTAGTATCGTGGCACATATTAGTCTTTTTTAAGCTCTATGTGATCACATCACTCACACCAGCTGGTATGTCACCGCTCCAGTAGCCTGCTCTGTTTCAGACAGATCCAATTTAAGGCCTTCATTTGGAACTTTACTCTCGTCACACTCATATTATACTTTTGGAAGCTGAACCTTTCAGTAAGAGAACAAATAAAAGATAAAAATTTCTTTGACTGAATTACTTTTGTGCCTTTTGGTCCTCGGATGCTCATGTCCATCATAATCGAACAAGTTTGTATTACGACAGCTTCTTTTAAAAAATATACATTTATAGAAAATTCCAGTCAAAATACGTAAAAAACACATTTTCATGAGGACAAAACATGTGTAAGCCTTGGCTTGCCATCCACTGAACATTTTCTACTTCATCCCATTAACAATTCATCGTAGCTTATAAACGTAATAAATAGGACCAGGACAAACCCTCAACAACCAAAGTAAAATATTTACAATAAAAACCGTTTCAAGTAAAATCTTCTGAAAAACACCCAGACATGTATGTAAGTGAGCCGAGTGGTTTTTGTTCCGTGGGGTCAACGCTTTTGGCCACCGTTTTATCTCCACACTTTCAAACAAGATATGACAACAAAACAAGCGATGAGCCGTCACTTGTTTAGCTGCACTTTCTGTGGGCTTCCTGCTCCGCACCCCGCCTTGTCTGAGCTCGACCCGTCTCTCGGAGAGGTTCCGGGGGTTTCCGTCGCAGAGGAGACGGCCTCTCCGTTCTCGGGCCTCTCGCTGGTGTCCTCCTCCCCGTCCGAACACGGCTCCCATTCGTCTTGCTCCTCG
>OMKR01000792.1:0-11635 GCA_900302355.1 Cyttopsis rosea
CTCCTCCCCCGTATCTGTCTCTCTGGCTCGCACTCTTTCACTCTCCAACTTTCTCTCTTTCACCCTCTCTCCCTCCTTCCCTCCCTACCACCCCGTTCTCCTCCTCTGTGATCCTTTCAGAGGCTCTGCTGAGATTTCCTCTCCTCTGCAGCCCTATTCTCTTTCAACTCCACATCTGAAGTTTATATGTAAACACAGGCCCGGTGTAAACATGCCGCTGCAGTCGGATACCCCCCCTCCCCTCCTCTCTCTATGAGCCCGGGCCCTGTTTATTTTGCCCCACGCTCTCAGAGAATGGGTCAGATGCTCCGAGACCCTTCTTTTTTTGGCTCTAACCAAGAACCACATTCCGAGGCAGCATTAGGTCTTTTGGCATATGCAGGGCCTTTGTACAGGGAGGTGGATGGACAAAATACATTTACAAATCCAGCTGCAGTGGTGAGTCATATTGGGATGATTGCAACATGAGCCAACAAACGGAGGAGGCCAAATAGCCAGCACCTAAATTCCAGGTGCATCAGTCACAAAAACTGCAGAATTATTTAATATGTCAATTGGCACAGTCAGACAGCATATGACAAACTGCAACAGCAAAGAGGCTCAGTGGTCACAAGGCAAATCTCACCGACAGGGATAGACAAACACTTAACTGGATAGTGGATAAATGCCACAAAAGTACAGCTTCAAAAAATTACCACAGAATTAGAATTGGCACGCCTGTGGCACAGTCTCAACAAAAATGACATGTCGCGAGCTTCTCAAAGCTGGAATCGATGGCAGGGCTGCCTTACGGAAAAAAAAACACTTCTATCCAAGGCCAATGGACAAAGTCCCATAACCTGATGTAAGGAGTACAAAATGTGGATCCTTGAGAAATAGAAAAAGTAATATGGTCTTATGAGTCATCTTTCACCCTATTTCCTACATCCAGACAGGTTTATGTTGGGGAAAGCCAAAGGATGCCTTCAAATCCACAATGTCTGTTGCCAACCGTTGAACGTGGTGGGGGATCTCTAATGGGGTGTCATGGGAGTCATAGGGTCCAATAATTGCCCTGCCTGGTTGTATAGCGGCCAAAGACTACGAGGCCATGTGCACCCCATGGTGCGAACACTCAATCATGACCTTCACATATTCCAGAATGATAATGTCCCCACAACCGCTAAGCAAATTCAAGAGCGATTTTTTTTCATGCACACCAAGATACATTAAAGTGCCTGCCATGGCCTCCCCAATGGCCTGACCCTGAACACCACCAAACCTTTAAGAAGGAAGTTCTTGGGGGAAGAGCGCAAAGAAGATTTCCACCTCCTATCATCCCTCAAACAAAAACTGGAGGCTTTTCTTCTTCAAGGATGGTGCAATATCCCACTAGATGCCTACGTGTAACGCTGCCTCTGAATTTCTTAATGTCACCGAGACCTTCAATTTTATGCAACACGTTTCTTAAACGAGGCTGCGGCTGTTAATTCCGCCATGATATTTGACAGCAATATTGTTTTAAAGGATGGCGATGTGGAGACTTTAGTCCAATCGTTTAACACTCACTGCTCCTCGGTGCTGGATAAAGTGGCTCCTCTCAAACTCGGAAAGATCCCCTCCATAAACTCATCCCCATGGATAAATGAAACTATCCGGAGTTTTAGGCGCGAATGTCGGTTGAGCGAGCGCCTGTGGAAAGCCACAAAGCTTGAAGTACATGGATTACATCTCAAAGAACTTACGTGTATCCGCAATCACACGGTGACGGCTGAGAGATCTTCTTATTTCTTTAATCTAATATCTTCCAGCAAGAGAAATCTCAAAGTCCTGTTTGAGACAATAAACAGTATTGTCTCTCCTGGCACTCCAAATTTGCCAATGTTCTCTAAACAGTGCAATAACTTTCTTAAATATTTTATAGATAAGGTTGTAAATATTAGGGCAAACATCTCACCCCACCCAGTCCATTCATTAGTAGTTATCCTAACCCATCCATCTTGGATTCCTTTTGTCCTGTTTCTTTAAATGATATTACAGCCTTGTTAGGAAAAAAGGAAACCCTCTTCTAGCCCACTAGATGTCCTGCCAACCTCTCTGTTCTTAAAGGTTTTTAAATTTATCGGTCCGTTTACTCACTATTGCTCTCTTTTATCAGGGTATGTCCCCAGCTATTTTAAGCAGGCCATTGTTCAATCTTTGTTGAAGAAACCAAACCCTCCCTGGCAGAGAACTATAGGCCTATTTCTAAACTCTCTTTCTTGTCTAAAACTTTAGAAAAGGTTGTTGAAAAGCGACGTGTTCCAACACTGGATTTGCACAGGGTGTTTGACAAATTTCAATCTGGTTTTCGTAAACTACACTCCACTGAAACGGCTCTCCTCAAGGTTTCAAACGATATCCTAATGGCCGCAGATGCTGGAGAGTGTTCGGTTTTGGTTTTATTAGGACCGTAGTGCAGCATTTGATGCTGTTGGGCTAATTCACCTGGTGGGCATTTCTGGGACTGCATTGGAGTGGTTCTCCTCCTGTCTCACAGATGGGACTCTCTCAGTCTCTGTAGGTGACTTTGTGTCAGACACTGCTGCTCTGTCATGTGGCGTCCCCCAGGGTTCGGTCTTGGGGCCTATATTATTCTCCATATACGTGCTTCCACTAGGACAGATTATCAGTCGTTTCAGCAACATCTCCTATTATACACAGATGACATCCAGTTATATTTTTTCATCAAACCCGATGAGCTTGATAGACTTTCTGTATTGAACAACTGTTTAAATGCAATTAGGAACTGGATGGCAAATAACTTTCTGCAGCTAAATGCAGATAAAACTGGCGTCTTGATTATTGCTCCTGATAACCTGACGCTGACACGATCACTTAGCCAAACTTAGGTCTGTTGTGTCAAGAGCCGAAATGGAGATGCTAATACATGCTTTTATCTCATCACGTTTGGGCTGCTGCAATTCTCTTAGCCCTACATGACCAGGCTCCACATTACATCACGGACCTCCTACACCGAACACACCACAAGCCGATCTCTGCGGTCCTCCAACCAGGGTCTTCTAAGTGTCCCTCGGACTCGTTTTAAGACTCGGGGAGATTGTGTGTTCCAGTCGGTAGCACCCAAGCTCTGGAATAGTCACCCAATAAACCTGAGGTCTCTGGACTCTGTGGACCCTTTTAAAAGGCCAACTGCTCAGACAGGCATTTTGGTAGCATGTGTTTTTTTATGTGTTAACTTGTGTCTGCTTCCCCTTATGTTTGGTTTTATTTTGATTGTGAACTACTTTGTGGCTGGTGTCTGTGAAAGGTGCTATATAAATCATTTTATATAATAATAATAATATTTTACTTACTTACTTACTTACACTACACTCAGTGTACACTCAGGGGCGAATTCACAAAAAATGGATTGCGGCCGCTAATAACACCATGAATTGCGCATCAATTGCGCCCGCTATCTGCGCCGTCTCAACGTCCGATTCACAAAAGATATTGCACTAATGATATGCAAACACAACCATAAAGTTTTGCAACTGAGTGCAATTTGCCCTTGTTTTGCGTCTGTCCTGAAGGCAAAGAGTGACCCTACTCCTTATGATGACCTTGATATTAATATGTTTATGTCCGTTATTTTGTCCACTCCTTGTATATCCCCTGGCTCTAAACTACCTTTTCATTTTAATTACCACTCGTTAAAGGCACTAATTTCCATTGTGTTGAATTGGGGTGGGGGTCAGTCTAGGACATATTGCTGTTCTATACTCCTGTCGTACCTGCGGTGCATTTTTGCCTTTCGCCATTTGTATTGTATCACTCACACCTTGTGCATTCAGATCTTTTCAGATGCCCCAGAGTCATGCCCTTCTCCACCTGCTGGACCCGTCCTCTTTGCTCCCACAAGACAGTCCAAGAAGCAGAGTCGCCACAGCCGACCCCTGGCTGTCTACAACCCACAAGCCCTGGACATCCAGACATCCGGTGAGACCCGCACACGTACACCTTTCTTAAAGATGAGCTTCAAAAACATATGAATACTCTCAAGGAAAAGGAAAATATTAAAGGAAAAAGAAACATTTGTACAGTATGTACAACCAAGCTACATCGCTCAAAATCTACACCATTAGCAAAGACTGGATTTAAAGAAAGAATTAATGGATTCAGCAAAAGTGTACAGCAATACATGTGAGACACTACTCACTCCTCAAAATTCCTACAGTGTGTGTACAAAATTCAGCTGGGTACCATGGAGGATTCCTGGATTGGTTTTTAAAATGCTGTGAATTATGTCTTGCATGTTTTCCTTGAGTGTTTTTTTTTGCTGTCGAATAGTGCTTTTAGGACCTTATGTGCATAATTTATTGCATGAGCATTTTAGTCTGGGTGGCCCCGATGGAACTCGGCCCACCCCAGAATGTCTGTGCCACACTTCATCCATTCAGCAGAGGTACAAGACTTTTTCGGGTTTGTAAGTAGCCACTCCTACTGTAATATACGGCTTAAAAAACAAAACGGGCGCTATGGCAACATAACCATATAAACAATGTAAGATTAGCGGTTTGGTCGTTATTTTAATTACATTTTTTTACGGTTAAATATTCAGATTTTACTTACAGTAGGCTAGTTACCTGGCCCACTGGCCCTGATACTGGAGCTCCCGTAGCTCCTACCCCGCGGCCGTTTAAATCCCTCCCCCCTCCACACGATACCAGAGCAGCCCAAATCTGCTTAGCAGATTGCCTCCCTTTATACTGCAACAGCTTTTCTGACGGGGTGTTTTTAATATCTGGGATGAAACTCGTAATCCTCCTTTTTAACCTTTGTGTCTTGTATGTGGGTCTGGGATAATGGAATAAAGTAAGTTGTCTCAGCGTTCAGAGCGGGGGGAAACAAGTTTAAAGATGATAGAGTGTGTGTGTGTGTGTGTGTGTGTGTGTGTGTGTGCGTGTGCGTGTGCGTGTGCGTGTGCGCGTGTGCGTGTGTGTGTGTGCGTGCACGCGGTAAGAGAGAGTTGTTAAGGGCTTTGATAATTTCTCTCTTTAGACCAGATGAAAGAATCTTTTGTAATAGAAACGACTGGGTTTTATTGATTAGAGTAAACACAGGGCTCTCCATTTACGGAGAGTTTCCTTTTCTTTTTGGATCAAGTGCTGATTAAATGGTTAAAATCAGACCATACAATGGACCCAAATTAACCCATACCGTCACTTCAAAATTCATACATTCAATATAAAACTTCTGTATCAAACAATGATTTTGCAAATAGGTGTTTCCATGTGATAAACTTAACTTGTCTTATATGAAAAGTGGTACCAATGGACCAGTCAACTCCCTTGTTAATTGAGTCTAATGAAGCAATTAATGCCTCTTATCTTGTTATTTCCTATGGGCCTCAATCAATAACGGTTTTATTTGCAGAAGAAGCACTATGTAGAATTGTAGAAGCACTGGAACAGTTTACATTTTAGATCTTTTTTTTTCATATTTGCTCTGGATTTGCTGCTTCAGCCATTTAACAGACGAACAGGATATGACCAGAAGTCAACAAGTTGGTTTAATTGAAGACACAAAATTGTATTTTGCTATCATTGGAAAGTCATATTATGTGATATTATGTCATTATATCTAATCATGTTTCTGGATAAGTGTTTAAAATTTTGCAGATTGACTCATTTTCTCACCATACGCCACATCTTGCACAGAACCATACTAAGATTAGAAACAAACAGAAGTAACACTGTGCACCACCATGTGATCAAATATACATGAATATCTGTCATTAAACTGTTACACAATACTTCATAGAGCATCCATTTTGGACATCTGCTCATAGCGATTGCTGGGGAAAGAAAGAAAAGCAAAACTAATCTCGCTGCGCCGTCTTATTCAAACTCCTTTCTTCCTCCTAAACATTAGCAGCTGTATTTCTATCTCCCAGTTTCCCCCCAAAACAGCAAAAATGTTTTTACTCTGAGGCAAATGCTGCGCTACGCAGAAAGCCCGGACTGAAAAGATCTCCCTCGTATTTCTTGCGTTTCCACTCCTCCGTGCGGCTTTGCAGCATAATGAGCTCCACACACACAAAAAAAAAATCACACTTTGAAATTAAATAGTTTGAATAGGCCCCTTGAGTTTTATCTTCAAATAAGCGATTCAGCTATTTCATCTATCAGCATCAGGTTACAGGCCGTTCATGGAAAGTGTTTATTTCCCTCCACAGTGAGGCTTGTTCGAGGGATACTTCCCAATTTTCACCCGTATCATTTCCATATTTGGGACGAAGCGATCGATGGATGTCATATTCAGGTTCATTGAATCTCAAGCAGGACTAAGATTCTCCTCCGGCCGTCCTTCGGTCGTGATGGAACCGAGCGGGGGGGATCTCACCTTAATGGCAAAAACTTAACGACGCCGCAGTTTATCCGTCGAATTTGAACCATTATTTCATCATTTCGATGGAGAGAGAAAACAAAAAAAAAAGAGGCATCTTTAATTTTTTCCGGGATTATATTTTCTGCGGACGTTCCTGCGGTGGAGCGATACTTTGCCAGACACCGAAGAGAATATAGCCCCAGAGTTGATTGATTTGATTCATTGCTTTTTAATTTGAAGTCAGCGCTTACTTCTTTTATAAATGGAGGATCGCTACAGCTATAGTACGTTGATGTATTTAGTGACACTAAATCAAGGCATTTTGAGCTGAAAAAGTTATGCGTTCTTTCTCATTCTTTGAGAAATCGTATTTATTATTGATCATCAACAGCGCAGGTTAATATTAAACTAGTGATCCCCATCAAACATTCCCCTTTACAGTACGTGCCCCAAAATACAGTGGGCCTCATTCACAAAACTTACAGTCCCTCGATTTTGTGCCAGCCCCAGGTATTGGAGATGAGGAATGGCAGTTCCCATTCATGTAGTTGCCAAAAACATCATGCAGACTTGAGGGACCTGTGCAAATAAAGCCCTGCTGAAAAGAGTCGGGCAGAGAAGAGAACCACCACATGGAGCAGTTTTCCAAATGCTCCAATAAAAGCAAATATTACTCTTTACTATTTTTTATTTATTTTTTGTTCTCTGCTACTGTTTAATTTAGGTTTTCTTTACGCTTATATGTAATGTTTTTGTCATTAGGTTTATTGTACATTACCATTTTCATTTTTATTTTTTTCTCTCATCTTAGGTTCAGCTTTCTGGCTCACTGCTTTTAGTTTATTTTATTAGTTATGACCAAATTTCTCTTTTTTTATATTTATTTTCTTTCTGTCTCTTTTTTTTTGGTTATATATTTTGTTGTTTATCACTAGGTTTTGTCTATGTTGTCATATTTTATTATGTACAGTTAACCATTAGGCTTTATCGTATAGTTCCACATTTTCCATATATCGGCATTTTTTTTTTTCTTTCTTTTTTTTCTTTTTTTCATTACTTTATTATTATTATTGCTTATTTTTTTTTATTTAAGCTGTTGCTGACACTGCAATTTCCCTTCCGGGATGAATACAGTATCTACAAATAATTGGTGTTTTATTTGAATTTGGATCACCATTCGTCACTTTGAACAACTTTTATATGGTTATTTGTATGGTCATGAAGTGAACAGCAGCCGCGGTGAATTCGGTAAAGTTAGCTGTGCCCAGTGAATTGTTGATGTCGATGTGGATGAACATTCACAAAAAAGAACTGCATCGATGGGAAGAAGGCAAAAAAAAGTTTTTTTTTAAATCAAAATAAAAAGTTTCCATTGGAACAGCGGGACTTGTGTTGTAAGGATGTCATGGATACTGACTCACCCCTTCACCCTCACCTTGTCTCCCCCACAGCGGGAGATTGCTCCAACTCGCCGACCGATGAAGCGTCGATGGGTAGCAACGAGTCTGTGTCGTCCCAGACGTCCACGGCCTCGGCCTCGGATTCTCCTCCGGCCAAGACCGACCACACCCTGCTCGGCATCAGCCTCGGCTTCTCTGGGTGAGCGATGCCGGTGTACTGTCCAGCCACCGCTCGCAGTGCCGGTGTTGGGCTAATGGCGTTGTTTTTGTCCTTTTTTTTTTACTATTTTATTTTCCGATTTTGCTATTTCTTTTACTTTTACCGTCCTAAATTCTCTTCAATATGGAGATAAAATATATAAAGGTTCTCGTGCTTGGTTTTGAGGAGCGGTTCCTTATTGGATACAATATCTGAAAGGATGTGAATATTCAAATACAGAATTAATTTGGATTGGGGGTGGGAGGATTTTAATAGCACAGTTTTGTTTTAATTTAGATATTATTCATGACAATAACTTTTCTGGTTTGAATCATGTAAATCTATTGACTATGCAATGTGTCACATACAGTAGGTTCAGGCCTTTTACTATAGTTGCTAACTGCCTAAAATCAGTGCATGGTGGGCAAACAAAGTGAAAAGAAGTATTCTACTATTATACAAATTACTGTATTGTTTTGTTTAATAAGACAGGGCATGTCAGCCCAACTGTATTTTTGAACCGTGACATTTCGTTGCAGATCACATCTTTGTGTAGAATGTCTTCATTTTGTCTGTCTCAGTAGGTCTTACAAACCTCTCCGGTCATCCTTGTCTTACTAATTATAATCATGGGTCCGCTTATGGAACAAGTGGCATTAATATCTTCTCCTAATTCCTCTTCAGTCTCTTATTACGATGAAATGTAAAGAATTAGCCTGAGCTATATTGACTATATGTCCGCCGCCCTCCAACTTCCCTCCTCCCGTCCAGACTGTCTCACTTAGTCCTTGGTCCTTATTGTTCATTCTAGCATGTCGCTGGCCTTGCATGCTGATGTGGTGCATGGAGATATGTTGGTTATGCTGCAGGTGTACTGTAAGTCACGTCTCCATCACTTTGAAGCATGATGTTTTTACTTCATTAGCTGGATTTATTCTAAAAAAATATGAGGAAATTTGACCAATAGAAGGAAGGAAAAATGCATTCCTCTTTTATGTTCTGGCTTTGTTACCGGCCTGGGTGTAGTTAATAGTTGCTGAATACCGCATTACTGTATTAGATGAATAGTTCCTTCCTAATTTGTAATCCTTTTTTTTTTCCCATTGTGGGCATTTCTTATTGTGGGATGTAAACGGTGAAGAAGAGGAGGCCGTAAATCCCGGCTCTTATTTGTTTGGGAGACAGGTGGCCGTGCATGGGCCGTGTAAATCGTATTGACATTGGGGAGATATTCATCTTGTTTACACGTATAGCCGTGGCCCTCGTCCCTTTATGAAGACTTGTGCCATATGTCACAGGGTGTCGCCCTGGCTTCACTCGTCCATAAATCTTAGCGGGCGGGATGGTTCGGGACCTGTTAGCACAGGAAGGACCTGTTAGCACGGGACTCTGTGGTGGCGGATGCCAAGAAGAAGGGGGGAGGGACGGGCCGTGGCCGCAGTGCGTGCAAGCGCCCTCGGAAAAGGTGTGATCTGCCCTCCACGCTGTGCGCCTGAAATGTTATTTTGGATTGTTCACTATAATCTAACTGCTCGGAGATTCGGTGCAATCTCATCCACACAATGACGCCAACGCGGTTTATTACCTTTGCCGGCTTCGACGTCTCACTCCCTGTAGTCCCACCTATGCACCACTCCTGTCCAGCGCCGTTTTCCTCCTTCCTCCCCGCACCGCTCGGTCCCCTCCTCCTCCTCCTCCTCTACCCTACTTCCATCCCTCCACCCCTGTCTCTGTTGGCAGACAGCTGTGGATTATAGAATAGTGGATTGGAGCTTGTTTCCTGCCCACCCAGACTGGCCGTGGCTCATTGAGTGGCTTGGCTGCCGATTATTTTCCACCTTTAATTCAAAAGTCTGTTGAATTTCTATAATTCGGGTGGAGGGTGATGGTCATGTCTTGACTTCCTGGTGTAACTGGAACTAGAAGGTCACCTTTATTGATTAATGTTTCATCCCGGGTACCACCATGCCACGTCTGACGACATTAATATTTGGGTAATGGTGACCACAGGAGCACAGAGACCTCCAGCTGTCTTCCCTAAATGATTTTTGTTCATGGTTTTTCAGTCCTGTGTGTTATTGTCAAACCTTGACATCCAAGCAATGCCTAAATGGTTCTGTTCTGCATTTCTATAGCTTCCACACAAATGGAAAGACTTTATATTCTTTGTCCAAAACTGGAAAATGGTATGGACTTTAATTACCATTACCAAAAAGCTTATGCTTTGTCACCGTTTTTTGTGTGTTTGTCTGTCTGTTTGTGAACAAATATCTCATGAAGAACTTTATGGACTTTCAGCAAAATTTGTAGGCAGGTTCTGTAAGTCATGAGGAAGAAATTATTACATTTTGACTGTTGTCCATCTTCAACCGCATAGAGGGATTTTATTCGCTATTGAACGATGTTACAATAATGATGATAAATGCACTTGTCCGGTGTGCCAGCTTCCATGCCTGATGTATGGATCTTGTAATGGACCTGCATGTCTGGTGGCTAGATCTGTTAGCACTGATTTCTTTTAACGTTCACTTTAGATAATAATTTTTATATTAGACAGCTAAATCAGTTATTATTATGATCGGGTGAAAGCAGCAAGGCACAAACAAAGGCAGAAACATGCTTATTCAGTTTGCTACTCAAACAATAGCACTTTTTGTGTCATTTTGTTATCCCGAGCCTCCGATGGAGCGGGGTCAGTATTCTTGACTGTATATTGTAGAATGGTGACATTGTTGTGGTTGTAAATGTTTTAACGATATTGTCGCAGGAAGACGAAACGACAGATTTTCTCATCACTTGGATCTCCGATTTGTCAAATCATTTAAAGGACAATCTTCATATTCATGTTCTGCTCACAATGAAATTGCTTCATCGTCCATAAACATTAAAAAGCATTAATCGGTTGCGATGTTTGGATAGCGCTGGCCTAATGTACAGTGCATTTTCACAGGAGTCCCTGTTTACTGTATTTAATCATGTTTACAGAAGAAGCTTAGCTGGGCCAGTGATAGAAAAACAACAGATGAGCAATTCAACGCTTGATGCTATTTTCGGGGGGGGGGGTAAAAAGCAAATGATTTCCTTCGGTTTGGCTAAGCTGTAATTCTGAAAGCAATTTTTGGATGAATCCATTTTCTCCTGGTACATTTAACAAGTTTCTGGGGCAAATCGTGTGGCATTCAATTACTCCAGTGATTTTCCTCTCGCTGCTTATCCCATCATAAACATTCAGATATCTATTTTCTTGACAGATCTTTGCAGATTTTAATAATCTCCTTTCCGACCAACACAAGCACTTAAATCATTTTTTATGAATTTATTTATTTATTAGTTTGTCTTATTTATTTGTTTAGTTTGTTTATTTATTTTTACTGTTTTGTGTGGATCTGTCTGCATGCTTTTATGTTTTGTTTTGGTTTTTGCATGTGTGCATCTGTTAGTGCAAGTTTGTGGATCTGCCCCCCCCACACACCACACACACACACCATTGGCCGTGGCCCAGGCGGTCGGGGTGGTGGCGTGGCGGCGTGGTCCAGGTTAATGAGTGGATTTGCTGCACTGCAGCGCGCTGTACCCTCACGCTGATCCGGAGCAGCTGAGCTCCACAGTGGCCCCCCACACCACTGCGGGGTAATAAATCACCCACAGCCCGGCCAAGCCCGAACCCGAACAACCACCGGTGGGG
>OMKR01000796.1:0-12829 GCA_900302355.1 Cyttopsis rosea
TACCACCAGGGTGCCAAAAAGGGGCTGGTCCCATCAGCTGCAGACTGACTCGGGGAGGAAGCTGGGGAGGAGCACAAAGGGAGCACGGGGCCAGCGGCACAGGGCGAAGACGTGAGGAGCGATTGTGTTGAGATAACGCACCCTGGGGTTACCGTGTTACCAGCTAATATTGTTTTAGTCTGGATTTGAAATCTAAAAACATGGACACAACTGATTACATTTCTTTATTATTTGATGTGGTTATTCAAGTTAGAGACCATTGATTTCAAGTATATGATGCAACACATGCTACATAATGGCCTTCGACACAGACATTTTGTACTCTAATCTTTTTTTTAAGTCTTTATAAAAGATAATCTGTTTGGCTTCATCTGTGCTCCTCAATTCTGTTTAAGATCGGAAATATTTCAATAAATTAAAGTGTCATACATGCCAAGTGTTTGATTTTGACAATACCCACAATAATGAAATGTCGCCTCAAAGCCTATGTCTGCTGCACAGTTGTGTGAATGCACTCCTCGGGCTGAATGAGGACGCTCTAGAAAGACCTGTGAGCTCTATTGTAACTCAAGAACTTATGAGCCACAAGAGCAACAGCGGCCCTTTCTCTCAGCCATTATTTGGGCCTCTCTCATTTATGACCAGCGAGCCACAATGCGATAGAAGGACCTTTTCAAGGTGCCAGTATGCAGTACTCACAACACAACAGAACCTTTTCTGCAAAAAGATGCATTAAGAACAATGAACAAAATGGAAGACTGTTTTGAGTTTGTATGCGGCGTTGATGAATATGTGCAGAGTTCAGCTTCCTGTGAATACACTTCATATCAAGTGAGTATAGCGCGGGAAATCATTTATTAATTTTACTTTTTTTGCTAGAGAACCAAACTGCACTCGCATCGTTGGATATCACATTATTATACGAAACATCTTGTTTATCTCGTTCCAGTCCTGTTTTGCACTTAATCTACTTAGCTGCTCTCGCACACTTGTATGTTGTTTTTTTTCCCCTTCTTCGTCTGAGTACATTTTCTTTGGACGACCTATTTCTCGCCTGAGGGCGTATTTTGACATTGTGTAAGTAAAATAAGTTGCATGAATCATGAGCACACACCCCGTTCCCAGGTTGTTGTTTTTGGGTATCCATGCCTTGCATTGTTATTCATGTTGATTAGCCCAGATTTATTGCAGCTCGAGTTGCGGATTAGCTCCAAGCCTCTGCTCCGCTCTATTCAGCACCAGGCCACCTAATTGCGCCAGCCCTCCCAGTCATCCAGCTTCCCATACAGGCTGAGAGGTCTCTTTTGTGGAGTTCTCCTCACACAGAAGGTGTTTTCCAGAAGGCTGCCTTAAGAATTAGCAAACGAAAAATTGCCCCAGTGAATCAATAACAACAACTATTCGCCCTGCGGGTGGAATAGTCTGCGCTTCTTTCTCCAAGGTCAGGACATTTATTTTGCTGAAGGAGAAAAGCATCCAAGTTCACGCGGGTTAGGGTTGTAGCATTCCGGTATAGACACAGTCTCCAGTTCAGCCTTTGGTCCACATTTTCCACTCCCGCTCATCACAGACTTGACAGTGTACTGAGTCAAAGACTAAATGGTTTTGTATTTTCTTATCATTTGGAATGAATAATGAGATTAAAGAGCAATCTTATTGAAAACGTTGTATTGGCAATTGTGTTACAAGCAAACAGTCAACCAACCTCGGGCAAAATAGAAGCCCTTGCTGTAGTGACAAAAACAGTTTAAATAAACAGAGTGAAGTCAGGTTTGGGCCCCTAACTATGATTGTAGTCAGATTGGACTTGCACTGGTCTGGTGTCGGTCATTACTCAAGTTTTATCACCATTGGACTCGGCCTCCCCCTTGGGTGGTCTTGAGGACGACTCGAACACAAGCACAAACGCTGCTTTGTTATCCTTCTACAAACAAGCTACCTGGAATTATCACCAAGCTTGTTCAAATAAATCCACTGTACAATCATTGTTTGATGGGCTTTTTTCCCCCCAAGAACAAAAGACGTACAGATGTAATTATGTGTGAAAAAAAAAAGGCTGTGCGTGTAATCCACGTGTATGTGAAACCAGCTTTGTTTTGTTGCACACACCCTGAGCGAGAATGAGCTGTTACAGATGGAATGTGAGCTCCGGCGCTCTGCCTGTTACTAAATCACGGCAACTTACCTTCAGCGCTCTGTCCTTGCTTGACTGCTTCCTCTGTCTTTTCCGCCCGAGGCTGCTTCTCCCACCACTTCGCATGCCACCCCGCTCCCGACCCTGCCAGTGAATTGAGGTTGTGGGGGGGGGGACAAGGCGGCTTACCAAAGGGATTTTCAATATGGGGAGGAATCATCAGCTCTCGCTAGGAATTAAGCTACTCATAATCGCCACCAGCTTGTAGAGTGGGACAACCAACGCAGATTCCATCGGATGGAATCGACCGTCACCAAGGGGCTGCGGTTTCAGCCACAAATGGAAATAAAACGCAATGTTTTTATTCATCATGGACAAACATGTCAATGTTGATTGAGTTTGCTGATTAAAATGGAATGCAATTGCCTGGCACCCTGCAGTATGCTCTGCTACACCTGCCAGTCATGTTCTCAGTTGTACGAGCAGGACCTTTTGTACGCCGCCTGGGAGACTTGATTGGGATAGACGCGCAGGATCCCCCATCCCCCCGCCGTGCCCCTGGGGCCAGGAGGAGGAATTAGTCTCTGGAACACTCAGAGGAGGTGGTGGTTGGCCGGGGAACAATGCAACCTGGGAACAGGCTTGTGGCTCATCCATCTCACTGTGTCACAAAACACTGCCTTCTTTCAAAGCCCAGAATTTGGGCTCAATGGTGCATGCACAAAGGAAAGAAAGCAATATTTGTGGAAGGGGATTGCAAGGGTCGCCTCATCGGAAAAAACAATTTGCCCAAAAGCGTGAAATCTATTAAAAACGTCCCGATAAATTATTTCAAGATCAGCAAAGTCTCATCATTCGGGACGTATAATTCATCTCTCTCACCCACACGGACGTGATGTGTCTCGGTGGTTTAAACTGTAACGGCATGACCGAAACAGTCATCTGTTCACGGTCTTATTCGATCCTGTCAGTCTGCCGGGGTTTAGTGCTCCAAAAGCATAATTTCCCGGTTTGAACCCATGATCATGTGTGTATCAGTATCACGCAGGCTGTGCAGCCACGGGCGGAGTCACAGTCTTTCTCCCATGGAGCCCTGAAGTGGAGAGGAATCCCACGTGCAGTCTACGGAGTGTGTCGACTTCTGTTAAGTCCACTGGTCAGAGGTGGACTCCGTCTGAGGAAGCGGAGGGCGTGAACTTTAGCATGGCTGCATCCCTCAAGGCAAGAGGGTTAAAAAAAAAAAAAAATACGATTTCCAATGGGATCTCTCTTCGTGATGAAAGCATCACGTGATGAAACCTTTTGAGTTGTCTGAAATTGGAACAGCTGTAAAGGCGGTTTAAATGTAGCTTTTTCCATAACAAATGGCTTTAATTTGAAGGCATCGCCGAAGATCTCGTGATGAGTAATCAGTTTGTTCCGTCACCTTTTAACCTCACTCCACCAGACACACATCTCGCTCCGGACAGGGCGGGAGCGTTTAAAATAGCGAGGTTATAGCATCATCAGTTTTCCACGGGGAGCCCTGCATAGCCACCCAGTGAAGTAATGGAGCTCCGTTCTATTATCAACTCCAGTGGTCTCGCATCGAGAGCGCGAGACCACAGCAGGCTCCCGTACTTATTCTCTCTGGCTGCTTTTTAAACATTCACTGATCAGCGCCGACGCTCCTGCAAATCATTTCTCTTCCAGGCCTCGTCTGTCAGTCAGGGGGGGAAAACCTTGAAATGTGGTGAATTCTTAAAGGTTATCGGCTCGTTCTGTAAAATACACCCGCAAAGGTCTCTGTGACTGTTGAAAATACATCGCACGGTTAAAGTGACTTTTTTTCCCCCCCACCCCCCATTATAATGCGCCGAGATCATCAGACAATATGAGACATTTTTGACACCGCCGTGCAGGACACATTATATTATATACGCCTGGCATTTAGAATGCAGATAACTGGGGTCGGCAGATAACTGGGGAAATTCATCTTGGATGGATTATTGCGCGTTATTGCGCCAAGCAAGGCTGGGATGCATCTCAGCAGTCGCCCTTCATCGAAAACAATCTCACTTAGCGCGTCGTGTTTCACAGCTGCAGCAGTGAAAGTAGCTCATGATGTGCCTGATGATTGCTGTGTGCTTTCTACATATCTCAAAGTGAGTATTCCGGGGATATCGTCTAACCATATTAAATGGTCTTTTTTTTTTCTTTTTTTAATGAACCCTCTTTAAAAAAAAATGGTCTGGAGCAGCGGAAAGTGTCTGCATAATTAAAATTAAATCTCCGAGTGAGTATAAATGTCATGACATCATAATCTACCGACGTTGTAATAATGTGGCGGATATCATTGGCGTGTGTTGATTTCTGTCTCGGCACTCTGCAGGTATTGGTTTTCAATTGCAGTAATAAATAACCGCATTTTCAACACGTCTCTCTGCGAGTTTCATTAGCGTCGCTGCGATCCCGTCGCTGTAGGTCAAAGGAAACGTTGCGCCGCCTTCGTCCTGCATCTGCCAAAGGGGGCACGGGTCCTAGAACGGCAGAACCTTTACCGAAAAGCGCTTTAATATGGTGATGTCGGATGGCCGGCTCCTCTCCGCCACTGCGCACGGCCTAGTGCTGAGGCTTTTCCGCAGCGATGGAAAAGCTGTCCGTACCGGGCTGTCCATACAACTTGTTCATTTCAGGTTTGACTTGTTGTGACACTCCGTCAGAGCACTTGACTTGGTTCGGTGCCTCGGCCTTGAAGGACAGTCATCATCATCGCCATCATCATCGCCATCATCATCACCATCATCGGGGGAAAAAGAGGAAAAAGATCCTCTCCTCTCCGTTCCCCCCGCTGACTGTTGTTTAGCTTGCCAAGGGAGAGCGGCTCTCCCCCGGAGGGGGGGAGGCATGAGTGTGCCTGCCAGCAGGAATGCATATCGAGGCGGTGGAAGAAAATGGAGGCTGGTGGTGGATGGAGGTTGGCTGCTGCTTCCCTCTGTGTGAAAATGAGTCCATTAATTCATCCCCTCTACCCCACACCCTCCTCATCCTCCCCTTTCCCTGCAGCCCTCCCTGTGCCCGTTGTCTCTGTTTGTTAGCGAGATGATTCCTTCTGTCATGTCAAAGGCAACATTATCATATCCTTGTTGCCGGGGAAACGGGCGCACGGAGAGACAAGGACTTAAAGCCTCGGCGGTGTTTGAAGCTGGTAAACATGAAAGGTTCGCCGTGGCTCTCTGTGTGAAATGGAATCCTGACACATCTCCGAGGCCCTCCCTTCTCCCCTCCCTCCCTGCTGCTTTTCTGAGAAATTCACCCTGGTTGTTTGTTAACAGCCCCAGCTTAATAACACTGGAAGAGGGCTTATAGTTGCAAAAGGTGTTTACCATCCCGCTCTCCCTCTCTCTCTCTTTCCAACCCAAGAAAGAAAATCCCATTTTGAACCGAGTTTTATTTGATGTGGTCCGAGCATTCAGCGTATTCGCCGTATTCAGATATTCTGACAGTATTTGATGGTCCACATGACAGACTCCGGCAATGAATGTGTTTGGAAGAAGGCAGCCCCCGACTTGTTCATAAAATGGTTGTGTATGTGTATCCACCATGTATATGTATGTACGTTTGTGTATATGCATCGATCCATTTTATAAGATGTTAATAATAGATAGATAGATAGATACTTTATTCATTACCGATGGGAGATTGTGGTGTTACAGCAGCACACATCAAAACAAATAGGAAATAATAATATTAATTATAATAAAAGTTAAAAAATAAATTGTATAATGAATAATTTTCAAATATTTACTGTACAATCAGCACTAAACCTACAAATAGACAGTAAAACAGCGGGTTATTGTGTCAATAATTAACATTATAATAAATGTAAAAATCGTTTTTCCTTTATTTTTATTTTTTTACATTTACTCTCATTTTTGAATAACTCTACACGCTGCTGATTGGATGTAATGCCTTCAGCCCTTAATAGGAACCAATCCATCCGCGTGAGAATCCAGTTCCACGTCTTCCGGCCGCAGCGCTCCACAGCGCGTCAGTCCGCTCCGGCGGAGCCACTCGCCGGGTTTCCCCTCGCGCCGGCTGGTTACATTGTATCAGTGCAGCGCTGGGAGACACGGAGCTCCGCGGCAGGAAAACACGGAGGAACTACCCCGCTTGGAGAGCTACTCGCGGCTGGATCTACTTCAACGGGCGCGGGGGGCCGGGGGGGGATGGGAGAACGTGTAGGATCTAACATGCCGTGGCCGGTGCTGGGTCTCCGTGCCGAAGGGGATCTTGGAGTCCAGTGAGTGTCTCTGCCCCGCGCTGGTGTGGATGTCTGGGGGAGCCGCTCCGCTTCCTAAAGGTCTCGGTGTTGTTGGAGTCCGTTCACTGTGAGTGGCTATTTGTGGTGGATTAGCTCGGCACCATGGGCAGACCCGGGCTGGGGTTACAGGTGGCTAGCTAAGCCGGTAAGTTCCCTCTACCTCCCCCGCTTCTTCTTCTTGTTGTTGGTGGTGGTGGTGGTGGCGGTGCTGAGAGTGGTTAGCCTAGCCGTCACAGCGTGGAGCAGCGAGCTAGCTGCTCATTGTCTCAGGTGGTAGCCGCTTAGCTTAGCTTAGCACTGCCCTGCTAGCCCGCTGTGCCATGCGATAGCTAATGACTAGATAAGACACTTTATTCAGCCCCGGTGTTACAGCAGCCCCCACGTCAAAAGAAACAGGCAACAAACGAAAATAATTAAAAAATAAAATAAAAAAACAGAAAAAAAGAAAATTTGCAATATTGAATAAAGCTAAAATTAAAGTCGAATTTGGTAATATACAATATTGTTTTATATCTTTATATAAAAACAACAAAATGACAAATTTGGCAATTTACAATCAAATAAAAATAAAAACTAATTACAAAAAACAGACAAAACACTAAAACAGACAATATATAATACACCTAAAAATGAACAAACTTTTGAAGAAAAAAAAAAGGCAATATACAAAAAGAAAAGAAAAATAAATGCAATTGTCAATTAACTTCAAAATTAACAAAAAAATTTTTTTTGAGACAAGTCCATATTCAACAAACCCCCCAAAAAGGTAAATATTGGAAAATGTGCATCTATCTAAAGGAAGAAACCAACTTTGGGTTCAGGTGCAGGTCACGGTGCACACATTTGAAAAGGTGCTGTCTTCCTGTTGCTGGTCACAACTAAGTTAACACTGAAATGTGAGATTTGTTCACTTGTTCTCTTCCTGCTCCCGACTCGCCCGGGGGACCCATGTCACTTTCTATGCGAATTGTTCACAGCGGATCAGGAAAACTTGGGCCATGTTTCAGTTTCCTGGATGATATTGCAATATCCCACATACCTTGCACCGGTTTTTAACACCGAGACGATAACGCATTTGGATTATTTTCTAGGGAATGTAGTGGTTCTGTGCTGACACGCAATTAATACCTCCAGATTATTTTTGATGTAAATGGGAATTTTGTCAAATGAGTCAACCATGCAAAGCTTTGTGATCCAGCCCGTGGGAATGGCTGGAAGGCCGTTTGGAGGATAGTTTTGGTTATTTGTTCCTCAAAGGTGTGTGGCAAGAGGTCCACCTGGCGTGAACCAGTGTGCGACGTGAACGCCAATGAATTGCTGACTCATTCTCTTGCAAACATTTTTGTGTGTGTGTGTGCGCAATCGCATGACGCTGGCATATGCCCAACAACTGCTTTCAACGTTCGACAGTGAACCCGGAAAGATTGGCGAAAACGCATTAAAAGTCAGAACGATGGTCCTTCATTTCGTTCCTTTTATATTTGGCAGTGAATTCAGCAGTCACTTTTTAACATCATCATTACATACAAGGAACATGCAGTATTTTTGACAGGCCGTTTAGGCTTTGACTCCAGTATGAGAAATTCACAAGTCCTTAAACATTGTTTCACAAGATATTTGATCTTGGTCACTTATCGAGGATGTGGACACTTGTTCCGAAGATCATTTTACAATCGCTGACCTATACAAGCGGTTGGCGTTTCTACACTGCGTTGGAATCGGAACACAAGATGATGTCATAAAGCCTGTTGTCCATTCACGGTTTAGTGTTTGGCAGTATTTTGTGACCTGAAAAGTTCTTGTCCTCCTGGAAATGTTGACGGATCAAAGAAAGTTCCATTCTGTGTACTGCAAGCTTTATCGGTTAGTATCGGCACTTAAATTCTTTGCTCTGGTTTGTTTTTGTCTATTTAATCATCAAAGATCAGAATATTTTCCACCAGTGCATGCTGGCTGCGAGGGGATTCCTCACTATTTATAGGACTTTTAAAGAGTGCTTTGTGTTTTTAGACAGAGAATGTGGCAGCCACATTTTGCTTTTTGTAGAAATGAAATCAATAATGTTGTCCAAAGTTGGCGAGTATGAGGCGTGGGAAGAAACAACTCAGCCTAAGGTGACATACGGGCAAAGGGTGAAGAAGTAAACTAATCCTAATGGTGCCGATTATTAGTCGTTATTGTAATACTCAAATAATCAAAATATTACATGATAGACACTTGTCAAACAGGTCTGAAGCTGTCAGCCAAGAGACTTGTCTAATTACATATAAATACATTTAATGTTTTTCTTTTTAGCTGCCATTCCCAAAACAGGGGAAAGTTTGGAAATGAAGACTTAAGCAAATGATCCATCTTTGATCCAGTAGGATGAGAGAACCCCACCCACATCAGCCTCACTACGTTTTATCGTCAACAACTCCAAAGTGAAAAGTCGCTGCTTAATTGTGACCAATGGCGTTCTTTCCCCCAATCAACAGAAGTGAAACAAAGCTCCAGGCTTGTGAGAGGCGAAGAGTAACCGTCCAACCAAACTCAGTATATTATTACCATATTAAACACTTAAGATATTTTACTCAAGATAAAATTTGTTCCTGGCACGGAAGCTGTTGCACTGGTATCGCATGTCGTATTGTTATTGTTATACGCGATACGTTTCTCACACATTGCATATCATATCTGTATCTGGAGACAATTTTCTATAATTAATAATTTCTTCTGTAACAATTTTCTCCATTACGGAAATGATGCAATGATGAAAGAAGAAAATTAAATAAATAAAAATAAAACTTGCATTACGGTTATTGCCAACACTTAAAACACTCCAGTCTGGTAAGTGGACTCTTGTGGACACCGCAACGGCATTTCAGACATGGCGCTGGGAAGACAGAGCCAACATTGGGGCAGCCGCGGATAAGCTGCAAACTTCACATTTTTTGCTTAGTTGCAAACATCTGCATGTGCCAGCGGCATCTGTTTTTACTGCAGAGACATTTCTCTGTGATTACTTTGGAGAAAGTGTAGCTTTTCATTTAGGCCACTGGCCTGCTAGAAATACATTGCTCAATGTTTGGAGTTTTTCCACTATCGCCTATGTGGAAGGCAAGTCATGCATGCTGGCAAGGCAGCTGACCTGGTGTTTACCAAGTCACCTTTTATATCCCGCGTAATCCCAGAGGCTTTCCTATAATCATTCAAGTCTCTAGGTAGAACAGGCATGGCCCATGTATTTTAATTACGGTAGCAGCAGATAACCCAGGACATTCTTCTATCTGTGTTTGAGTGAAGCGTGAGGAGGAGCCCACCTCATTGAAAGCATCGCAGAAGAAAACAAGACGCAGGAGTCGAGAGAGAAACCTTCGCATTAAACGCTGTGTGTTTGAGTGCGGAACAATACAATTTGGATTGTTTGCTGCTGGTGTAGGGATGTTTTCAATCTAAACACAGGAAATCCTACAGAGAGCCTGTCACGTTTTTAAATAAAGGACAGATTAATAGATCTGTTTTGTTATTCAGACCACTAATCCATCTGACAATCTTATTTGACTGCCCATCCCTAATTACTGAACTCCTACCTGTATTATGTAAGACATAATAGCTGCCTGTATATCTTGCTTTTTTTTTCTTTTTGCGATTGCAATTTGTGATTTTTTTTTTCTGATGGTAATTAGTCTGTGCACATATTAACGTCAGTTTTACATTCATTACGTATGACATAGGCTAAACACTGAGTATAACGACATTAAATACTTACTTGCAAGGACAAAATTACTTGAATTGCTACTGATTGTTTAACTAGTTTGGAAACCACTTTCTTGATTATTAGATAATGAAAGAGAAATTGTAAGAGACAGCGTTGTACATCACGTCCCGGCAACTAGTAGAGGTAGAAGCTTTGTGGAAAGTGCTTAACCCATTACATGCACTACCATAAAGGGAAACAATTTTGTCAACTTTTGTTGTATGACTTATGCCTCATGGCCTAACTAGTCGACTGGTGGATCAGTAAGACTTTTGTTGTTCGTATTGAAGCACATTTACGAAATCTATCAACCAAGTTGCTAAGTTATCAACAATGATTCCATTTTGACTTCATAGTACAGCAACCAGCTGCCGCGAGAGAATCCTAATGCAAAATTCTGCAGTTCCACAAAAATGACTCAAAACGTTGCCGTACTAAATAAAACAATGTGGTACAATCCTGAGCACAAGAGTAAATTATGCTGCATTTGATAAGAAATTAACTCAGAAACGTTGCACTCTTTCAAATTAATTGTTTGGGTTATGAATTTGATTAATTGCTCGGGCCTGCTGGGGTTAAAGTAACCTATTTAGTCCATTCGACACTATCTGGATCCTTTCTCTCTTAGTCTGAGTCACATCACAGCAATCTCCTTGTACATTTGTATTTATAATACAATTATTATATAATATAGTTCTGCTGGCAGATTTGAATGAATTGGTTGATATCTGCCCTGATGTGGTTTGTATAAGGTTAAAGACATTGATTAGCCTAATTGAAACTTTGAACAACGTTTTGTCGTTCTTGATTAGTATTGGCGTTGGGATTCAGTTTCATTCAGTGATGAACTGCAGTTTATTTTTGCCACATTCTTATTGGTTTTTGGGACACGATCACATTGCACACTGTAGCCTTTCTTTACAGCCTTTATTTGAGTTTAAAGTCAATTATCAAATAAAAAGAAGTAGGGCTGGGTGATGGGGCAAAAAATATTAGCACGATAAATTTTCTCATATTGATCGACATTTATCACAATATAGTTTGATGAGATTATTCGGGAAATAGAACTACATAATAGAATAATGCTTCCGACAGTCGAGGATAAGCTGCTGCTTGGGGGCAGACTACATGTTTGACTTTGCAGCTTTGTGCTCTCAGTATTCACTGGGACGGTGTCTTTTCAGGCGATGGAAACCATTGGCTGTGTTTGCCTTCAGCATATTTTGCAGAGCACCTTCATCTGGGCAGTGTCACTTTTACAATATCCAAACCACTGCCATGTAGTTGACATTGTCTGACGTCTTTTTTTTTTTTAAATGAACCTTTTCCTCATCTTTGGAGAATAACATGAGCTTGCTTGTTTCTCTTTACCCGCTTGTCATTGGCCGCTTTGTTTACCGGTACATAAGACAAACGTATTTGTTATAAGTAGTGGAAACCTGTTTATTTTTCGTGGTAGGCTGATAGTATTGTGTGTTGCTGCATAGATTAGGAAACGCGTGCCTAAGGGAACATATTGAATAGAATCTACCAAACTTTTCATTGTTATCAAGGTTAATTTGAATATAATGTCATTGAGATTGTCGATCAAACTGGATTGAAGGCATATTTTAGAAAGTTGCACCATGACAGGAGAATGACATTGGCTCCAGTCATACCAATACAAACCACCAGTTAATATTAAACGAATAAATTGGCCTAGCCCACCCCTACGGTAGCTGACAGCCTACAGCCTCCCTGGGGAAACTGTCAACCTGTTAAATGATGTCAATGAGGTCATAAGATTGTGAAACGCTGGTCCATTTTATCAGGCATGTCACTTCTTGGTAGTCCTGTGATTCTCTTTTGCCATACATTAGCAAGCATACAGGCGGACCTGCAAAAATGATTCAACACACTTTATTCTTCCCAATAAATCCCTCTGTTATAGCATAAGGTTACAAAAGAAGAAAAAAGGTGAATAATAAAGGGGATAAAAATGTAATGGTATAGACTAACAAACACAAACACAAACATGCTGGAGGGTAAACTCTACTCAACTTGATGGTCACAACATTTCCCACACAAAGCCGTAGCATAATAAGATCTAGCTGTGCACATTTTTTTCCATAGCTCTGAAGGGTGAGTCGTTTATTTCTCAACAAAGGTTCTCTTGTTATTCTTCAATGCATTTCATTTAAATTAGATGTAACCTCAATGTCAGTTGGGACAAAACCATACTTTGTGCCCTCAACAAAGACTGCAGGATGTTTATCCAGCACCATCTAATATGGTCTTTGGATCAATAGATGTAGACTAAACCATTAACATAAACAGTGCAGGAGTCATAAATAAGGAAATTTGATTCAAAACATGCCTGTTCTTTTTTTTTTTCTTTTTTTTTCATACATTATTTTAACGTTTTGCCAAATTTAATTATGTCTCTTAATGTGTAACTATTTTCAATAAGCACATGGCTAAAGGCTCTAAAAATGCATGATTGTGGCTAATCCATTTGGCTAGACCGTCCTTCAACTTGCACTCTAGTAGTAGATTCTATGGAAGAAAAAAAACTGGCAAGTGACTGACTGAATGGGAACAGACTAATCCATGTTTTGTTGTGCGATTCTTTTTTTTTTTTTTTTTTTTTTTTTTTTTTTTTTTTTAGTGGCCA
>OMKR01000796.1:12849-23797 GCA_900302355.1 Cyttopsis rosea
TTTTTTTTTTTTTTTTTTTTTTTTTTTTTCTTTGTTTCATAGATGGCACTTTATCAGCGGACATTTTATGCACTTCCCATGAAAACGGTGTCATTGTTTTATAAACATTGATTGGTTTTCCAAATTGTCAAAGTGGAAGAGCACAGCCTAAATGCTTGTTCAAGTGTTATTGCTGTGCCAGAGACTGGTTATCCATCTTCTTGTGGGATTTGAGCCCAGGTTCTGCTTCACCATCCCCCACATAAGCCACAGTATCTTGTCAGTCTTTATAGCGCAGCACAGTGCTACTGAAATGTTGTTGAGTTTGCCGTGGCCTAGACAAGTAGTCCTCCTTTGTGCGAAGGGAGGATAGGCTCGTCTAATTGAGATTCAATGAAAGCTGTTTTTCACAGGTGCTGAGGTGATTACAATAATACAATTAAGCTGTTGCTTTCATAATATTTGAAATGATAGGGTTTGGAGTGACCTCCATATAAGCAGTATAGATTTTTTTTTCACCTTATTTAACAATTATGCAATTTCCACCCAACAGCAGTTGGGTTAATTAGCAGTTAATTATTTTTTTTCCTTTTCACAATAAAGTACATAAAAGCAAATCAAATCTATGACAAGTCTAATTCTATGCTTTTATTTATAAAAATCTTTAAATGACTTGATGGTTATGCTGCTGACACCTACATTTTTAGGTTTTATAATTAAATCTGAAGTTCTTATGAGGTGTTCTGAAAAAGCAACAGCTTGTCCTGGAATAAAGAATGAGTTTCTTATGGGCTCTATTGTCTTGTTGCCAAGAGCTTCAGTCACTTTTGTGGCGCTTGCATTTGTTTTGAAGAGATGAGTTGGATATATAGCGGTGGTTTGGGAAAAGAGCTGTTTGTAACATTGTAGAGCCACAACTTCTGATGCATTACCTAAGTAATGCATCAGAAGTTGTGGCTATATATTTGTTACTCCTCCGTTCTGTATGCTTTGAATTGTTCATCTGATTTTTGTATGGAATCCAAGCTGTTGGCAAGCATTTGGAAAATGTGACTTCACTGTCTAGAATTCTCCAATTTTATCAGCCATTTACTTTAACAGCCTCATTGGGGCTTTAAACAGATATGGCAGACACGTTCATTTTCTAATGTAACATTGCTCTTCTTTGGCTGATATAAACACGTTGCTAATTTTCATTAGAGCTGCACCATATGGGAACAATGTGCAACTAGCTTGTTGGATGTTGTGATGGTGATTTGTTGTGCAATGTAACAAATATTTAAAAGGGTAATGAACCTTGCATTGATTCTAATGTTATTGGGGCTTATACAAACTAGGATTACTGTACCATATTTATTCAATATTTTTTAGCCATTTTGCCAATAAATAAGCCAATTCAATAAGTTTGACAGTTCTGCGTGGAGTTCAGTTGACTGGCTTGTCGTTGAAGGACTATTGGCTGTAGACTGATCGTAGGCTTGATCACACACAGAGGCAGTTTCACTGAATTTGGTTTCAGTACTTTATTGTGCAACTCATTCTTTTTTTGTTGCAGCCAACATGGATATTTTTTAAATAGATTCGCTTTTATTTGATTAATAAAAAGAACTTACGGAAGTTAACAGAAAAGGAAATTCTTCAAGTGTGCTTAAACTCTTACAACAAAGACAAAAGCAAACAAAGCAGAGGCATTCGCCAAACGTGTCTATGTGCAGTGCAAATTATGCAGGGTTAAGCTTGATTTCCATACCAGTACAAGTACTGTGCAAAATTTCACACAGCTGCAGTTTTTTAATATTCACTGACGAAAAAATATTTGGTTGTTGGTAGCCTTGGGCAGATTGACGATTTAATCGGCGATCGAAGGACATTGATGACAGACAATTATTTTTATTATTTTTTATCTGCCAGGAAAAATCCTGTCGAGTATTGAAACGGTGTAAGTGCAGTTTACCGTGTTCGATCATAGTCCATGTTTAACAAAGAGATGTATTCGATTTTAAGTTCAGAGCGGCAGAACTGCTTTACGGCAATATTTTACGGTATCTGCACATGGGAGCGAGTGTAAACAAACATGGATACAGGAAGGCGCTTCGGGAAATTAAAATTACTCATTGGATGGATGATGGATTATTACAACATTTGCCTGTCTGCTACCGTGCGGCGACAACATAAGGTGAGGGTTGACAACCGAGCCGATCGTGTTTTACTACATGTAGAAGACACAGGTAGCGTCAGTACAACTTAATTTGCCTTTTACTACCAGTGTTCGCCTCTGGCAAAAAATTTTTTTGTTGTAAATAGCAATTACAACAGACAAGTACAGGATAAATAAAATCTTTTTTTGCTTATTATACTTGTTTTTTTATTATTTAAAAATCGGGGCACATCGGCTGTAGTTCTAACCCTCATTGTGAAGTGTATTGTCTGCATCAACTACGACCACAGAAATGGAATGTGACAACGACTTTGCCGCATCACATTACATTCTATGTGCAACCACCCCCCACCCCTTCCCGGTAGAATCGCCTATCTGCGATCACTGGGGGGGGTGGCTGCGATTGGATGATTGAAATTTTGCACGATCGCCCAAGCTAAATTGGTGGTAATAAAAATGCATGCAGTATGCAGTTGTAGTTACCCAGAATATTCTAAAAATAGAATGTTCCCTCTTGAGCAATTTGTTCTGCAATTGAGGACATCAGTGTTAATGATGTGAAATGTATCATTAGACTTTCAGATAGATTATTAAAAAAAAAAAAAAAATAGCAAAGAATATTTTGAATATTTTAATAATTTGATTAAAACTAGCTACTGGCAGTGACCTTAAGTTACATTATTTGGACAATCTGCTCGATCAGAGCGACCTCCGCTGCGCGATCAGAGCGACCTCCGCTCCACTGCTTATCCCTGTTCCTCCTTTCTCCAAGAGTGTTGATAAGACGGAGTTCATCTTACAGACATTCAACTAACAAACTAATACCGTAAACGTTATTGTGGATCCTGCAGCACCTAACGCCAGTAACTTTCTAGTTGACTAGTGCTAAACGGCAAAAGAAACACACAGCACAATTATTTTTTTAATCTCTCGTCTGCAGTTTGGTCATGGACAGTTGGTATTAATTCCTCTTTCCTTTCAAAGATTTGTGCTGCTCTGTGCAACCAACAACAGAGCGGTTCCCATGATTAGCTCTTAGCTTCGACATAATGCTAGCGGGTCCAGTGCTTGCGAGAAAAATATGGAGCACCTTCGCAACTGTATTTTTCAAACCGTGGGTGGAGATACTCAGATGGTGGGGCGATCTCATTCCAATGAGCCCCCACTTGACGTAGGAGGGGGAGGCAAATCTGAACGGCTTGTTGAATCACATGTTTTTTGACAAATGCAGCCCACTAAAAACTGGCTGGGTTGTCTTACTTCACAGTTTGTGTGTTAGTAGGCCCACCAGAGACCCAAATGTATGTTCACAAACACTGAAAAAGTGAGTTTTATATAATATGTTAAATTTAAATGAGCACACGTAAGCAAATCCATTTAGGGAAATTAATTTAAAAAATAGATGTATACTTAATGTTCTCAGAAAATGTGGGTTATGTCATAGCAACATGCTGATTTCATCTTTACTTGCACTTGACATTTTCCATGAACTCCTTTTATTACTTGGAACTACTGTATTGTTGATGTGTGAGTTAGAGTGTGTGAGGGTGTGAGTGTATCAAGTGGGTGAATTGGAATAGTTTAGACTTCTTGCCCTCTGTCTGGCAGTGAGCCACCTATCTACAACTGGAGTGAAATTGATGAATAGTATGCCCGTTTTCACAAATGGACCAGTAACATTTAAACAAAATTACTCACTACCAATTAATGTCGTGAATGTTTTACTATAATATCCACTGACTATAACACAATCCATATAACCTCAACATGAATAATTCTAGGAAGCTATCCTCGAAGACTCCTCCATGCCCAATTGACCACCAAGGAGAAGTCAAATTATGATTTGGAACTCCGTCTTATGTGGAGAGTCAGTTAAAGGCTTTCTTTTGACCATGTGGTAGGCTGTTGGAGTCAGCTGTGTTGTTCATCCATGTCATATTCATGTCCAGTGGCCCTGACAAGCTAGTAGCCATTTTCACTGACATTGATGCAGGGATTTGTCATATCAGTCCAGTGACTGCTTCCTAAGGGTCTAAGTTATGGCTGTAACACGAGGAGTGAGTGACCATGGCGGAGAGAATTAAACGCTTATTAAATTAGAATTAAAAGTCTGGTTAAATTTCACTAGAGTCGATGCCGACCCCGCCATGTTTATGTTTTACAGAGCCGTGACGCACACAACCTATGGTGTGTGAGGTGAAAGCTGACCTTTCACCTCTAGCCAATCGCGTTTGTCGCTATAGAAAGATGCCCTGCCCCTCCCCCTTCCTGGGTAGGTTGCACTACACCGGCAATGCGTCGGGGATTTCTCAACCAAAACATATCTCAGTCGACCAACAGCCCATCGACCAGTCAATTAAATGGGGTCAGCCCTAGTTGTAGTTTCATCAAACAACAATGCAGTCTAGCGTTATCTGTCGACCTACAAACTGGGAAAAACATTTTCAGTGCAAAGAGGTCAAAATCGGAAAAGGAAAAGTTTCTCGTCGCTTCATACTCCCCCTTGCTGACATTTTGAACATCAGAATTTGTGACGCCAAAATTTTGTACCAATTGCATTTCCTGTGGCAAAATAAGTTGTTTCCCATACGCGATGGGTTGAAGAATCGGAAATGGAGGAAGCTATTATTTAGCAGTCTCAAATTATTTTTTAGTCTTATAATTATTTTATAGGATAATTTGCATTTTTACACAAATTAAAAAACAGTGTGATTTGCATTGAGCCACGAGGCAGCAGCAAATTGGTGTAATTTTGTTTCCTTGGGTGTATACAAAGTCAACATGCAAATATTTACTGATGTAATTAATTCTGTTGTCATTTGATATATGTAGGAGCATGCATACCAAAGTATGAGGAAAGGCCATCACATCCAAGGCCCAGATGGGTGTGGACAATTCTGGTTGGGTAAAGTTAGAGAGTGATGCCCTTCCTGCTCTCAACAGCTAGCATCAAAGTGCCCTTTGTGCAACATACTTGACCTTCATGTCCAGTGGAGCTACTAAGTGGCTAACAGTGGAAGACTGTCATTGTTTCAGGGAAGCTGCCAGACTGTTTCTGAATGTGAAAGTATAGCAGGGCATGGTTGAAAGAGTATGCAAGTCTGGGGTATCGCTAAGTAAGGGTACACTTAAGTTATAATAAATGGTTTTTGTAGTGTCATTCCTGAAGAAACCACTGAAGAAAATAAATTCAACATGGTAATATAAGATTTTATTCCTAATTACAGTTGAAATTTCGCTTCGGCACTGACTGTGCGGTATTGGATAAGACTACTGAAGGCAAGAAAATAACAGGCAGGCACATGGAGGGGGCGATTCATGGACTTACAATCTTATTTTTTATTCTAATGACCCATATAATATGGCAGCACATGAAACAGATCACCAAATTACACTCGCACTGTATATATGTGAATGGAACAAAGGAATCTCACATTGGCAAAAATATTTTCCATACTCTCAGCAACCGGAACCAAGTTTTAGTGGTCAACTACAGTCGGTAGAAATAAATTTTAAAAAAATGCTGCGGCAATCAAATACAATTTTAATTAATCATATTTTATCATCACATTTACCAATCATTACTAATGTTGTTGTGCCAGCTACTTCTTACATTAAATGTTATGTTATGTTAAAATGTGTAGACTAAACAACCGACTGTCGACGGGTTTTCCGTGTCGACAGTAAAATTGAACGTTTTTTTGTCTATGTCAGATATTTGGGTCCAATCCCGATTTTGGAGAGGCCTAGCCTACCGATTACCGATGTTTTGACCGATATTTTGTCAAAAACTGCAAAAATATCAAATCAATTTGAAAAACGTATATTTTATTAATAAAATAAACACACAAAGAACTTTTTGATAGATAAAAATTGTAAAAGATGATATGAGTAATATCTTTCCGAGTTCCAGTGAATGCATCATAACTTTTTCCGAGTTTCCATGAATGCAGCATGGCGGAGTGGCGTGTCAGCCTCTAAACACGAGCGTGAAAGTGGATTTATAATGCCTAATCGGACTTCTGCGCTTATTTTGGTGAGTAACTTAAAAGTACTGTAAAACAGACAAGTACAGGATAAATCCCACCTCGACCGGCGGCCGCCGGCTTTCACCTTCATTGCACCCCGGGGTTTTGACCCTCTGATTCGCACGTGCGTTAAACTCCTTGGTACTTGTTTCAAGGCGGGTTGGGTCGTTGCTCCGAGTGTACTTGGTTAGAGCGCACTGAGGACTGTGCCCCGGTCTAGGGTCGCACCGGGGGCGAGGGAGGTGGACGGGGAAGGCGACACGCAGCGAGTAACTGACTCCGCGGCGAGGTCAGGGCGCAGGGGCGCTGTTTTATTATTATTTTTGTGTTTTGGAAATTAATTGTGTGTAAATAAATACATGTTTACTTCAAAATGAAGCGTAATTTTTTTTGAAACATTAGGGCTTTGATGCAACTTCTGTGATGGCGGCACTAGCAGCGCCAGGATTCCGATCTTGGCTGAGCCAGAAGAATTCCGAGGCAGGCTTATCATAGATGGTTTTTTCCCTCGCCACAAATTGAAAAGGTGTTTCAAATAATTATCCCAGGTAGTCAAAAACAGTAGAGAAAGACATTTACGAATTTTGAACATCCATCTACGCGCAATTGTGGTGCTGAAAGGACAGCGCAGACACGGTCTGTTGGAATGATGGTGATAAAGTGTGGGGAAAGCATCTGATCGGGAAATAAATAGGCCTATCTGGGAAAAGAACTCTACATTAAGATACATTTTGTGGTGAATTAAGCCATATAACGTATATATATTCGTGCGTTTTTTTAAGCCGATAGGTTTACATCAGAATCTTAAATGCACACAAAAAACGACTAGTTGGTAAATAAGACAACAACTAGCTCTCTGGACTCAATGGACAGTAGGGATGTAGCGACATATCACAATATCGCGATTTGATTTCTAAAAATGTCGAGGTTAGTTGCTCTCTACCGCCAGAAAATAGTTACTCAGCCATTGTTGCACTTAAACAACAGCGAGAACGGCGATCTTACAGTTCCCTTTGGTGCAAACATGCAGATCAAGATAATCCTTCCATATTCTGTGTGATGTCAAGTCAGAATGTGAAACTGTTTTGATCAAATTAGGTTCTAAATCATCTACTCGTGAACGACTACATCAGCTCTTCTTCGTGCAGTAAAAAAAATGTTGTGGTGAAACCAAGAGGACACGAAGAAGCTCTGACGTCACTTCCTTAAACAATCGCTAAAGAAACAACAAATAAACACCAGAAGCAAGATGTTTCACTTCTCCGTGAAAACATCATCTCTGTGTTGTTATGGATTGCGAGAAGAGGGTGGCAGAAGCTTTCAATCATATTACGGAACTGTGCCGGAAGCAGGAGGCGGCAGAGCGGCATCCTCCCAGAAAACAACAATTCCCAGAATGAAGGTGATCGCACAATAGAACATTCATTTTTATAATAATAATATAATTTCACTAAATATTGTGTCGTGGACTTATCGCGGTATTATCATACCGTGAGGTTTTGGTATTGTTACATCCTTACTGGACAGTACACACTTTCTTGCAGTTTAACTGTCTGTAGTGATTGTAATACAGAGCAACATCATTGTTAGGAGCTATTGCTCAGCTGCTAGAGGGCTGCATAACAAGGGTATAATACTGAAGTTGAGTGATTTTGCCGGTTTACTGGAGTAGCATCGTAAGTCCAGAGCTTAGCAATGGCTTCATTCTGTCAAAATTGCAAGTGTTTATGAATTGGCACTAGTTGATAGCCCTTTTTCTGGATGTGACCCATGTTCTTTTCAGGGCATGTTTACACTTTGCATTGATTTATTTTGGAGGCCTACTGTGTGAGAGCGACATTGCCATTTGAAGCCTGGTTTGTTGAGTTTGGCAGCTGCCTGAGCAGAAACGCCGCTGTTATTTGAGGTTAATGGTTGTCCATGATTAGATATTAGATATTCACAGCAAAGCACCTTCACTGGTCATGTCACCAGAAGCAATTTTTTCACGACCTTCAATGCTGTTTCTTTCTTTTTTTTTTTAGACGGTGAGACTAAATTATATGGGTCAACTCTAATCATTAAGTACGCTATAATGCACCAGTGTAATTGAGGTGAATTGGCACTTCTAATATGATTAATGGAAAATTCACAATATGTATTTAAGAAGTTCCCATCTTCACATGCACTGAGTAATGCATTTTATACAAGATATAAATTCTTATCTGTGAAGCTTTTTCACTTGAACTATTTCATGCCATTTGCGGACTTTGTCATATAGCCGCCGAGACAAGGTTTAAGTTATAATTGTTTTGTTTTTCTGTAAATATGTTTTAAATCCTCACTATCACTACCCTTTGAGGCATTTCTCTTCCTCCTACACAAATTCTCTTATTTTCTGATTTTGTTATTTATATTGAAATACCAGTGGTGCATGTAAGGTTTATATTCCAGGTATTCTTGCCACGGGTTCTAGGGTTTCCAACCTTTCCTATTCTTGTTTTGTAGGGGAACAAAATAATGTCAACACAAATGCGGCACGTGAGAAGGGCCAATCTTCTTTTCAAATTCACTTCCTTGAGAGACGCTAACTGAAATTATATTGTTAGTGATCACTAAAGTAGACAGTATACTTGAAACAAAGACAGAACTAGACAAAGAACCACTGGAGAACACCATTGTCAGTATACTCAATGCAAAGTGTGTTCCAAGCTGAACTCTGCCGCCCGGCTGACCAACCATGACTCTACCAACCATGTGACATTTGGACCATTTGCAGACAAAGTAGTTAATAGTTTGCAATGGTGGCTTGCGTACAACGTGACATGCAAACTCAACACTGTCTTCTTGTTTGCTGTGTCTTCTGGTTCTCACTGTCTTTTTGCTTGAAAGGTTCTGTTTCTCTGTGAATAGACTAGCGCCTTAATGCATTACATGATCGCAAAATGGCGGCGTTCATGGAGGAGAATCTATGATGGCTGCGAAACTCGCGAAAAACGCAGAAGTCCCTCTCGAGAGCCAGTGTTTGGTTTGTCCGTTCTGGACTAGTATAGAAACATGGCGGACCAGCATGGCGGCG
Organism: Cyttopsis rosea; assembly: GCA_900302355.1. Taxonomy (NCBI): domain Eukaryota; kingdom Metazoa; phylum Chordata; class Actinopteri; order Zeiformes; family Parazenidae; genus Cyttopsis; species Cyttopsis rosea. The sequence continues at coordinate 22,073 of OMKR01000796.1, forward strand.
TTTGTGGAAGGGGCTCCAGCCCCCATGGAGATATAAACAGCAAATTCTAAGGTAACAATAACACAATTCCTATTTTCATGGGATTATACACTAATTAAAACATACTTATGAATATTATATTCCATATTCCATTACATTTCTGCCAAGTCCGTTCCGCAAAATACCACTAATTCTACACAGCGTACCTTTAACATATGCAATACTGAATCAAACTAATGCCTGCGTGATATATTAAATTATTTTTCTTGGAGAGGATCCAGGGATTGATCTGCATTTCCAGTTCCACGTCTGACTTAATTTGAAGTTGTAACAAGTTTTAACCTTCTGAAATTGCAGTAACAGTTTCTATATCGACTAAAGCACAGAACTCATTGGGCACAATTACAACAGACAGCAAATAAATCAAATTAAAATACTGCCTGCTCTGCTGGCCTGCATTATACTGAAAATATAGAGTGGAGAAGGCAGAGATAAATATAAGTATTCTGAAACTTTGACAAGTCTTTGTAATGCAGAAATCACGAGGGAATGAAATGGCTTAGCATGTTAATGGAGTTGCTCTTGATTCTGCAAAGGTCCTCGTTGGGCAGAGGGAAAAATCAATCTGGCATCTTGTCAAGGGTTAAAGATGGGGTCTTTCTTTCACACGAGAAATGGTGCAAGTGCTCCTCTCACCTTCTGCATCAGCTACCACAGATGAGCAACTGGGCCAATATTCGAATCAATCTTGTGCTGGCTTGCCATTGGAATTCAAAATTTAGCCTCGTCACTAGTATTTCGACACCTCATTTCACGTTTATTGGTGCTTTTTTATGAAGATGTAAATGCTGGCCAATGCACTCTGCCTGCAGTCAAGACAGTGTAATATAATAAGTCTAATATTGGCCACCATGTACATAAAACTAGAAGGGTGAAATCCCTATAAATTTTTATTTAAAGTATTTAAAGGATCAGTTTCTTTTTTCGGCCCTGGTCCTGTTAAAATGGGAAGCTCTGGATACAGTCAAATATATATTGTACCAAAATTAAAGGTAACATCAAACATTTGATCATATGTTACATAACGTCTTAATTGTAGTTCCGTAGACTTACACATCTGACATTGATATTAATTTGCACAGCGGAAATGCAATTTGTTGAGAGAATTTTGGCTATTTGAAGTAGTTATTAGTATTTTGTATTTTGTAATAAATTTATATGATAATATGACGAGGCAAATTGGTGAAAATTCTATTTTAGTTTTTGGGTACATAACAATAGAGTTGCACTGTGTATGTGTAATAATGTAATAAAGTGCTTAATTCAGGCTGGTTAACTAGTTAATCAAACATTAAATTTTTATCTTATTCATGTTATTCAGCAAAATCTAAATATGCACACGAGTTGACATGCTCCCATTGCAACCAATTAGTGCTGGGTGATATGGCCAAAAATGTTATCACGATAAAATATTTCATACCAATCGAGAATGATATTTGTCACGATATATATAAAAGTCACAATTTCTATTAAATACTTTTTTTATTTTTTATAAAGAAGACAGTTGTATGCCATGGTGTATTTTAAAAACACATTTATTGGTGGATTGAAATTGTCCGAAATAAACAGTCTTGGAATTAAAATCCACAATGTGAAAAAAAAATGATTCCAACCAAACAAGCAGTATTTTGCATCCTTTTTTTTAACAAAATAAATATCAAAGAAAAATAGGGGGGGGGGGGGGGA
>OMKR01000796.1:27424-42882 GCA_900302355.1 Cyttopsis rosea
TATAGAGATAGATAGATAGATATATATATAGATGTATAGATAGATAGATATATATATAGATGTATATAGATATATATATATATATATATATAGATATATATATACACGATCATAAAACATCATACAGCATTTCTCATTTTTTAAGTGTAGATTTGGCAATGAAGCAGGCTGATTTAAACACCGCTATATTATTGGCCCACATAAAATGTATAAGTGAAAATACAATCAAAAACCTGTGAATCAATTCACGCAGCTCACTTGGGAACGCACAATTGTAAATGGATTGATTTTATTTCTTATTTTTTCTCACAATGAGGTGCAATGTACACTGAATCCAGGCAAATCGTGTCCTACAGGGGCAACTGTGATAGAATACACAGATCATTAATACAAAAACATTGATCTTGCTTGTTCTGCAGGAGTACCTTGTGGTGTCAAAATTGGTGTCAAAGTAAAAATGGTCAGCCTTTTAAACATGGCCTTTGAACATTTACATTCAAGTGAGATTTTAAGGTATAAAACTGATTTTTCTAAAGTCTTTCCCCAAAATTGGAAACAGCTGTCAGAGTAACAAAACAATTGTCTTTATTTTTCCTTTCCTCATTTTGTTATAAACATTTTTTTGGATTTGACCCTTGACAGCACAATGAGAATGGGCCGAGCAGAGCTTTTTTCTGCTATCAAGAATGGAAACTTGTTTAATGCCTGGTGCACACTATAAGATTTTAAAATCTTAACCGATTTTAAAAACTTGGGAGGCCACAGACATAACGACACATTTAACGTTTTTAAATTTTTTAATCGTAAGAACGCACACACCAGACGATTCAGTCAAGACGCAGGAGCACACACTTGGCGTATATACAAAACAATTTCAGAGTGGCGATTCCAGGGACTTGGGGCTCACAGAAACTTGCGTGATCAAACCTGACTTCAGAGCAAAACAAACATGGAGGCGGACCGTCGTCGTCAGCTCGTTGCACTGTGCTATGTTCTGGCAAGGTATTGGGTAACACAAGTAGACGGACATGCTGTGTGACCAATCGGAGAGCTAGAATAGGCAGCTACGCTGTGACGCAGAGTGCAGCAAGGTTGGTGGAGAGCAGTGTGCCCTGGGCTTGTACAAAGTTTACTGTCAATTGCTGAGTAGAGGTCTCTCCGATTTTGAATCGTAATTATCAAACATGTTTGATATTTACGATTCGAAATCGGGGAGACTCTGATTAAGTCGGTAACATTAAGATTATGTCTGTAAACCCCACACTACAGGATCAATTAGCAGATTATCTGTTCAGACCAGCCTCGAGTTGAGAACGCCCCCCGATTGTCGGCAGGGGGGAATCGGCGCCAAATTTGGCGTGTACCCGGCATAATGAGGCAACAGACAACTTTTCAACCCCCCCCCCTAGCGTTTCCAAGTGGTGGTATTGTTTGCGCCGCTGTTGCAAAGACAACCGGATCGCTTTACGATTTCCTCCGAGTGTAGCTCTGTGAAGACACCGTTTTGGAAATAAGAGAGAAGAAAGAAGCATGTTCACTGAAGAGGTAAATTGAAATTGTCACAATTTTATATTGAATTAAAATTAAGTTGTGTGGTACGCACGCCTTGGAACCTCCACTGTTCAAAGTCACAAAGGATTACATTGGTTAATTTAGATATCGTGTTCATTTAGACATTGCCGTTTAAACGAAGTTGGGAATTTGTTGTGAGATTGCATTCCACTTTGTATGGTTAGGTTGGGACAGTGATTTGGAGCACTATCCTCTTCCTCTTTTGGTTGCGTAATGGTTAATGCACTTCCTTTGTGCCGTAAATTGAGCCTTCCTTTTCCCAAGAGAGTGTACAGACAGAATTGCATAGTGAAAGCGAGGCTTATCTAAACGGAACCAATCTAAACGCAGATGGTGTAATTATTCTATAGCCATTACACTGTGCAATCAACATTTACTTCATAATGATAAGTGAAAGCAAAAAAGTTGTCTATTGCCTCTTTAAGTTCACAATATTAAAGCAAAACGCTAAAAGAACATTGCAAACCATTTTGTAGTGATTGTTGGCAAATTTCCATTTAATCTATTCATTCACCAGAGATTTTAAATGAAACCAATTAAACAGACTAAGAATATCATTGAATTAAATCCTGCTTGGTTTTCCTCTTGGTCTCTTGGTGTTGCAATGCAAAATGGGGTATGAATTGATTTGAAGCAATAAATCACTCAGGAACCATCTATCACTGATATACATTCTTCCCTATAAGAGTGATGGGTCATTCTGCCAATGCTCTGTCTTATTTGGGCATGTGTTTTTGTCTGTGGGCCTCGGTAGTCAAAGAGAATCATCAAAATACAGCCTTGTCTGGGACTGTATTGATCTCTTCACCCCAGCTGCCACTACACAGCCTTTTGTGCTTGAGGTTTGTTTGCCAATGGACGTTCCTTATCACAGGGGGAGACAAGGGCTGCAGATGTGAGTGTTAATTATTTACTTGTCTGTGCCGGTTGAGGGGGCTCACCAGAGGACTGGGGGGCAAGGATTTCCAGATAAAGATGAAGTATTTCTGTGCCCTGTCATCCTTAAGCCCAAGGCCTGCGGCATATTTACTGCGATAAAAGAGCAAGAAGGTGGAGCAGAGTTTTCTTTATATACCGCTGTAATAGTGGGAAATGGGGTCCCACAAGACTGACTTTTCCCCATAGATGAAACGTAAAAACAATTGGTGAATGAAAGCTCCATTAAAATGAGAGGTGGACATCACAGATTCAATCAGAGTTCTGATATGTGTGGATTGTCAAACTGTCTTATTTTTAGTGCATTTGTTTTTACATGATCCTGATCACAAAACAAGAGTGGAAAGAATTATCTCCAAATATATACTGCGTGGTTGACTGTGGGGCAAGGAAGGATTTTAAATGAAATGTGCTGTAATCCCTACTTAACAAATTCACTTAAAACATTTGATGTGGCACATTTTATCTAACCCGGGAAAAATCCTGTTGAGAACTGCTTTTAAAAGAGTGTGTGCAACTAATATCAGCAAAATACTGTCGCAGTAGTCACAAGTACAGCAGGTATTTGGATCTCAGCAATGACACATGATACAGTTGGGACCGGTTTTGACATGTCAATAATTAATGGCCTCTCTGTTCTTAGCTTTGAAAATACAACATATTGTCCTCATTAATACACTTGCTGAATCACGACTTCAAGCTGTTCCAGTGACACACGATTGACATTGTCCTTTTAAGAAGGCGTGTGGAAACCATGCAGGGTGGTGTTGGAGACCGACATTCACTTTATCAGCACTCACACTAACCGCACGTCTCCATGAATGGAAGGCCAGTCATCTAGAAAAGTGGGGCCACCTTGTCTGCTAAAGGAGGATGGGCTCTGTTCCCCTGGTTTCCATAGCAAATGTGATTATGGAGACAGGGCTTCGAAGCAATGATGTCCGCCACAAGAAAACAATGCGTTTTGCTCAGTGATCACAAGAAACTTGCCGAATATTCATGCTTTTGCTCTTCATCTAATGGGTGTTTTGGTCTTTATTCATACATGTCTTAATAGAGCACCTTTACTTGTAAACTACTTATTCACCTTCTGCTTAAATGGCAATAGCATATGGTTTTTAGTAGATTCGGCCGTCCATTACTTAACCTACACTTGTGTTGATGAAAGGAAAGCCAGATGTAGCAGAATTTTTGTGGTCAAAGCTGACTTCCAAGGTCACAGCTCTAAGCTTTATACATTAACATTTGGCTAGCCGTAGCATTTTTGATAATTGCAGAATACCACTTGCTCTTTGTATAAAAAATGTACTGCAGACAAGCATTTAAAGATGCTCAAATTTGTATGGTTTTACCTTTCATTTATGGAACAGCTAGCCGCTGACCCCTACGCCATACCAGAAGCGCCACGTCAGCGGCGCGCCAACGCTTCAGATACGCTGCCATCTTAATCAATATGGAAGGTCACAACTAGCGTCATGCCGCGAGGCTCCTAGACCCCTCGTGTTTTTTGTTTTTTTTACGCCTCGGCTCCATTTTTCTGGGCTGCACACTTAACCTGGAGCGTAAATTCCCATAGAGGACAACCACATATAAAATCACTGATGTGCGGTCCTGATGTAGATTACTGAGTTGAATGCATTTTTCCCCACAACAAATTAAACCTCACTTATGTAAAAAAATATATATCATTCCAGCAGGAAAACAAATATGACGCCCAGGAATAGATTTTAGATTTTACTTCATATGTGGGAGGTAGTTTTATAGACTTTATTGGACTGGTCTACTGTACCTGTCGGCAACACGGAGGACAGTGGAAGCGGGGCAGTCTCCTTGCTCCTTGGAATCAACTATGTGTGGGCTCTAGTCAAACTGACTTGTCAAGCAATAGATTTTTGTAGCAGAGAAATCTCGTCAAGGGTATTATTAAGCTATTAATATGTTTTTTTTTAATCAAATGTACAAGAATATATCCATTGCATGTTTTTCTTCGTTTAATAATCGAACCACAAATAACTGATAACAAAAAATATAATGAAAATCTCCTTGCATCCTCTGATTAATGAGATGAACCCACCGCTGCCGCCCCTGCCTTCTCCTTCGGACCCACGGAGAAGAACCGGCACTGCATTCCTCCTGTCAATAACAGCGGTGTATTTATAGATTACTCATTCCAGCAATAAAACGCCTTGTATTCAAGCCAGAAGCTGCTGTGTGAAATATAAACAATGAACGCTAAACTCACCAACTAATCCAACTACGTTAATAAACAAACAGACTCCAAATGCGATGAAAAGCAAAGGGTTGAAAACGAAAGCAAAGATTGAGTGACCCATTAAAGGTTGATACATTCCACAATTTGTAGTTTCTGTGATAGAAAGTCTGGAGCATGCTGCTTTCGGTAGCGCGTTGTAGACGGACCCGGGGAATCGACAAATGACGCGCTGCTGACGTGACGCTTCTGGTGTGGCCCTGGGGTTAGAATGCGATGATAGATGATATCGTACTGCATAATTTAACTTTCTCAGCATCTAGTTAAGTTTGTAAACCATATGATAACAGAATAGCTATTATACTGAAAATTGAAAAGAAATTCTGTTGGCCATCCTTTTAACCCTTGTGTTGTGTTTCCTATAGGGCACAATGTGGTTAAATGGGAGCGGAACGTGTAGACCGTGAAGATTCTCTTATCCCTGCCCCAGCGCCCGAACCGTCTGAGAGGGTGTCGGACCTCACCGAGGCAAATCTGGGCCGTTGGCACTAAAATGTCCCTAAGTGGTGGCACTGCAGGCGGGAAAGGTGTGGACTCTAATGCGGTGGACACTTACGACAGCGGGGATGAGTGGGATATCGGTGTTGGAAATCTGATTATCGACCTTGACGCTGACTTAGAAAAGGACAAACTTGAGATGTCTGGCACCAAGGACGGCATGGCGGCACCACCCAGTGCAGTGGCGGCATTGCCGGACAACATCAGGTTTGTTAGTCCCGTGTCTGGCTCTCAAGGCAAGGAAAGCAAATCCAAATCCAAGCGCAGTAAGAACTCTAAAGACAATAATAGCAAAGCCTCAGCTGGAGATGGGGCCAAAAAGGAAACTACAGGACGGACTCAAGGGGAGCCTGTAGGACCGGTGCTGGGGGCAGCAGCCGCTAGCAACAATTCAACACCTGGGAAGAACCTGGAAAAGGGGGGCAAGGCGTCCCGAGGTGTTCTCAGCGGTAAGAAGGAGAAAGAGGGAGCGAACGCAAAAAGTAAGAAGGAGAAGGCCGATGGAGGCCCCGTGGTGGCAATAGTTGCCACAGAGAAGGACGTTGTGTCCCAAGCCCAAGTGGCTCTGGGGACCGGTCGCAACGCATCCTTTGAGAACACACAATCAACAGACTTGTCTGGGGCTGATCAATTGGGGAATATTGCACTTGAACCTGTTGGGATTGTACCAGCGTTAACCACAAAAACTGAACCAGAAGAGCTAGAAAATAGTACTAATGAATGCAGAACATTGAAGAAAGTGAAAAATGAAAAGGTAAGTTTCTCTTTTTTTGTGACTTTTTTTTTTTGCCAATTCTCGTTCTTTATGTTGCTTGTGTGGTTTGCTGTCCTTTTGAAATTTAGCAAAACGATTATATGTTGATTGTAACGCGATAAAATGTTGGTATGCTATGTTGGTAGCATACCAAAAAAGCATATTATTGTTACATACGCATGGGCATTTCCATTAATCAAAGCTGTGACCAATTTACAACATACTTGGCATACTGGAAATTAGCTTACGTAAGTGATTTGAGTTAACAATCTTAAGTATTTTATATCCACCATATTATGTGACCTCTTCAGCAGACAGAAAGCAGAAATAAAGGAAAGGCTTTCTATGTGTCAAAAACAGTTATTTTCTTATCCAATTTAGTCAGACTGCTTATAAATATGCTGAATCTGTCTAAAACATATTATAAACAATATTGTTTTGTGTAGCTTTTCTGAACATTTGTGATTGATCGCTTGAAAGAAATTCAAATTCAAATTCCTTAAACTAAATTGAGTGATGAGACTATATCTGAAAGGTTTTCTGTTTGCGGTGTTCCGCGTTCTGTTAACACCATCTGACAGTAGTTATGGATATCTTTCTGTGCACTCCTGTGTTTCTCTGCTGATAGACCTTGCACTTATTTCATCATATGTCCGTCGCCATCTGCATCACCCAGTGGAACAGAGCCCTGTTTTTCTTCTCACTCCGTTTTTTTACTCTTGTCAAACAGTAACGTATGGGAGTAGAAGAGCGTATTGTGTACATATTTCTGTCAGACAGGTTAAATTATAGCCGCGTTGCAGGGTAAGCTTAGTAAATGTCACATTGTGGTTTCCTTTTGCAGTTGATTTTTCCCACCCTTTTAAACCTTTTACATCCTTACAATTGCAGCACAAGAGAGTCACAGAAGAGCTGCTTAACTATTCACCCACACTTATCTTGTCCACTCGTTGAGTTGATCTATCTTTGTGTCTATTGTGTGCCTGGGAGCAGCCTTTTCAGGCTCTCCCAGTGTAGAAAAGACAGCAGTGCGGGGTGGTGCCTAGGACTGTTTTTGTCTGTCATCGTGTTCCATTCTTAATCCCACAAGCCCCAGCAACGCCTGGTGCAGCAGGGTGGGGGAGGGAGGCAGCCAGCGAGTGCAAAACACGCCTCCGCCGTTTTTCCTGCTGCTCTCAAAGTGGGGTGGGGGGATGGGCCAAGAAGCCTGTTAGATTCCTTAAATCCAGGACACCCTGATAGGAATGCAAGCTGCAGAGGCTCCCCAGACGGCTTGAATGAGGAAGGAAATCTAAGGACAGAAGGCTTAGCCATCACAATGTATTTAGACTGAAAAGGCTTCCCTGCGAGCACTGCTTGGATTAGTTGACATTGAATACAGAATGGGGGGCACGGCTGCAATAACACAGATAGCTATTGATATGAATATTGATAAAATTACACAACAATACTGCCATTAATCAATTATTACATCAAATATATATTGGCTGACATTTTCCAAAAACATCAACAGATATTTCAGTATGAATAAATGGCTATGGTATAATTACATGACGGAATTCTATCATGTTTGCTTATTTGGTCTTTATTTTTATTTCAACATTGGTGCTATTTTTGCTAAACGAATAAGACATTGCCTGAGAGGACTTGTGAAATAAATCCACATCACCAGTGAACTAATTCTATTAAGAAGCTAAAGACCTCAGATGTTGGCTCCTTTTCGCTGTCTCCTCCTAAACTATGCTATGCTTATTAGTGTTGGGCTTGTGTTTATCTGCACGGATGATTCACTTACGCTTTAATGCACTGTGTTGAGTATGAAATGGTGCACCTACATTGTCTCTGTCCGAATTTAAAGCTCCCCAAAGCATTGTCCCCCCCTGTGCCAAATAAATCATTTCTACTTCCTTAATACAAGCTCTAACCCCCACCAACTGTGACTGGCTCTCCTCCCTTTATACAAGCGGAGAGGAGTAAGGCATTCGTCAGCTGTCCCGGTGTACTGCTAGCCTTGACGAATGGAGCGGCGCTCATGGAAAATTACATTGGCAATGTCACTTCGCACAAGGAAGGAGAGGGAAAAAAGGGCTCCACTAGAGAGTGAAAGAGCATGGCCGCCACTCAGCACAGTTATTGATGTGCAGTTCAGGGAGTGCACGGGTCTCGTGAGAGCTAGCATGATTTCTTTCACTTGCCTGTGCCCAACTGACTGCTGCTATTGTGTTACAGCTCATTCCTTTTAAGTAGCTGCAGAGCTTTTAAAGGCTCGGGGAAAAGTTGAGTGTGTGACCTTAAACTGAGTAGGTGAGACATTTACTGTAAGTTGGTGGTATATTACAAATAAAGAACCACCTGAGAATTTTTCCCTGAACAACGTTGACAGTATATTCAATACAAAATGTATTCATGATGATACATTGAGGAAATTAACTAGAAAAAAAAGCTGAATTCTGCCCCTGTGACAGTCTCATATTTGTACCAATTGCAGACTACAATTGGGAGGTCTACAAACTGATGAATAACCTGTTTTGTGGGATTGCACTCACTGCCAAATAGGGACACAAAACACTGTCTTTTTGTTCTCATCTTTTGTGACTTTGTTCTAAATGTGTCTTCAGGCTCAGTTCAGTGCGACTACACTGTGAAGGTCCCCCTCTTCACACTGAAGCTGTTTTTATAAACATGCTGGATTGACATGCAGTTTTGTGCCACCCGTGATACGTGATTTGGGTGATCGCATAGGCCTACAGAGAATGTGAGACTGTTTACACAATAGGGGTTAATGTACAACCCTTGCGGTCGGATTTTATCCAAATGGAGCTTAACCAAAAGTATATAGAAAGACTATTTATAATTGTCACCAAAATTGCAGCACAGTGGGCACATTGAAACAACGTGTAAATTCAATAGCATTGCTGCCATGATTGAACAGCTGAATGAATATGTAATTGCGATTTTTCCAATCATGGGCCAGCTCGAGCCAGCAGTCAAGCAACCCTGTTGCCTCAGTTCCTGTGCTTGCTCCTGATAGGATTGACCAGAGGTTTGCATCAGCAGACTGGCTGTGAGGGTGATTGGTCAGGTATTTGGGGACCAGGTTGTGGATGGCTTTTTTGGTAAGGAGAAGTTTGAACACGATTAATTGCAGGCCAAGTATCAAGAGGTTCTGGCGAGCGGGGGGGGGTTGGTGGTCGGTGGTCACTTGTGGGAATAGGTGAGGAGTTCTCGGTGTATTGATGTTTATCGAGGACTTTGGAGGATGTGCCATGAAGAAGGCTGTCGCAGCAATTGAATGCCAATAATACAAAGCGAGCAATATTTGTTCATTGAACTCATTCAACAAATGACAGAACAAATGTAAAACAAAGTTGAGTATAGACTTCACATCGAATGGAAATGTAGAATTCATTGAATTAAGTATTTCGTGCATAATGCAATAAAGTGACCATTTCTAAGTTAAACCTGAACTGGAGCGTTGGGTAAGGTTTGCTATTTGTCAACCATTTCCCTGACATTAGGTAATGAGGGAGAGAGAGGTTATTGACTCTCTTGCTCTTATCGGAGCTTCTCCCCCTCGCTCCCCTGGATCACAGTCTAAGTAGGAGGCTGGTGATCAGGTTCAGGCACCCAACGGTGGTATGTGCGTTATGAAAGCCGATCAGATATCGGCACATCGGCTGCACCATTTTGTAATGCCACCTTTTGAGTTACCAATTTAAAAATCCCAGTTGACCAAAATTATCTCTTCATTTTTACTTGTTTTTGTTGATAAAAGTTGTCAAATGTAATGATGTTGCCATGTTAGCAGCACAGCTACTGTCTCAGTCCGCGCAGAATGCAGCAGCAGCGCGCCACTTCTAATTGGTCCGAATCCTGAGAGACTTAATCTGCCCTTTGACCTGCTGAGTGGAGTTTGCCCTCTTCAAGCTTTGTGTTTCATTATTATGACCTCCCACCCGGCAAACCGGCAAGCCAAACAAATCGAAACTCTGGTGCCTGCAGAGTACATGAACCAGGCAAGAACAATTCAGATTGAGGAAAAAACTCAGACTCAAAAATGCCTCCTTAAAATTGAGATTACCATATGAGATGAATTGTTCAACACTCCATGAGATTTGTTTGTTTGTTTTGTAGCAGAAATGGATTGTCTCCCAATAAAGATAAAAGAATTGACTGTGTGATGTATTCCAAAGCCGTAATTATTGTATTGTCATATTGTGCCGGCATTGTGTTTTATTTGTTTTCAATTCACATTGATCTTCCTTAGCTTTTTTAATTAACAAAGGGCTGCCAGAGTTGCATAAATCATATTTTTAACCCCTAAATCCAAAGCGTGAAAGATTTGGGGAAATAATTTCAAAGGAGCCTTAACAATGAACACTTGACTATGAGACTTAACTAAGACCTTTTCCTTGGCAGATCAAGTGTAGATATCATTTTTATGGAATTGACATTTTTTAGAATTTCCTTCGTCTAAAGCCCAGACTTGTTCTCCTCTTTGCTCTTTGTCATGTGATGACATAGTCTGTACAGTGATTTTTAGCAAGTCATTGTGGAGAAACTGTAAAGGTGAAATCCATTATTCATTTTGTTGTAGACAAGATGTGTATTGCTGCCTCTGCCAGTTTGAAACCCTCACAGAGCCCCTCAATACTCCAGACAAATAGAAGACATTTGGTACTAATTGTTTTACACATGTCTGTCATTAGCCTCTGTCCCTGGAAATAATGTGAAATTAGTTTATAGGCCAACCAACAGTGGGCCACAAAAATGTGTAATGGCACTGAAATTGACCAATTCATGAACACCATTGGACAGTTTATCTATTTCTTAAAGGTTAGACTATAGAGCCATCGCATCAAACATTTTATATTATTGGGGAACATCATGATTTAGGTCAGGCCTTATTAATTTTCTGTGATCTAAAATTCCACTCCTTTGGGCCTATTCCACACCCTCAGCCCAGGGCTCAACGGACTGAATAAATCAACCTCATTTTCCCTACCTCAGCTGACACTCTGCAGGGTTGGCGATTAAGATTGCTAGTAGGGGTTTAACAATTTTGATTTAAAGGTCACATATTATACTCCTTTTCAACAAGGTAATATAGGTCTGTTATGAGGTCCCCAAAACATGTCTTTTGAAGTTATTTGCTGAAAATACCACTCAGATTATGCATTCTAGCCATTCTAGCATGCCTCCTCCCCTCCTGTTCTTGATGGGCTGTTTCTGTGTCTGTAGCTTTAAATGCAAATGAGCTGCTGTTCCCCACGCCCCACACGCCCCCACCCGGAAAGCCACGGCGGTCCATTCCTGTCAACCTTGCCGTTTTTTCCCGGGACTCTCCCGTATTTTACCCTTCTCTCTCGCTGTCCTCCCGTTTAAATATTTTCCCGTCAATGTCCCGAAAAGGTTGGCGGTAATGTTGACGTTATGCTGCGCAATCAGAGCAATCTCCGCTCCGCTGCGCGTCCCTGTTTCTCCAAAACCAATAAAAAGTGTGTTGTTTTTTTTTAATTTATTGTAGATGTATTTATTTTCCTCCGTTTCCTAATTTAATGAAACAACAAAAGCCCTGTGCATAGCAGGGAGACTTTCTCGGTCACTATCTTACTCCTCCTTTCTCGTTATTTAAGAGTGTTTATAAGATGGAGTTCATCTTCCAGACATTCACCTAACATACAGTAAACATTATTGTGGATAATACTTAAATTCGTACATTTCTCTCCATCCGCAGTTGGTATTGACTTGACGTGGGGTGGGGGCACTCTGAACAGCTTGTTGAATCACATGTTTTCTGACAAAGGCAGCCCACTAAAAAAACTGACTGCATTGTATGATTTCACAGTTTGTGTGTTAGTAGGCCCATCAGAGACCCCAGTGTATGTGCACAAACACTGAAAAGGTGAGTTTTTCATAATGTGACCTTTTAAGTTTTAAAAGCTTAACGTTGGCTACAGTTGTGACCATTGAAAACTGTACAGACAATTCTCATCTGCTTTACCGTTTTTCTTTTTTACACAAACACAATTACACCCAAGCTCATTTAAATGTGGCAGTGGGAGTGGGAGGGAAGAGCGACAAGATGCACTTGAGTGGAGGAAGTTACCAGGGTCAGAATATTGGAACTAATGAGCGAATCGAACTGGCAACTGCAGAGGATGAAATGGGTGAGCTGGAGAACCTCCCTTCTTCAATAAAATGACATTTGCAAATATTTTGTGTTTCGAAGTGTGTATGACACACAAAGTTTGTGTAATTTATGAGGCAACAGCTGTTTGCAGAGCGTGCCATGCTGGTTCTATCTTCTGCAGGATTTAACCACTTATAACACTTATAACTAGGCTACAAGTTGACAAGACAAAGCTGTTGAAAGAATTAGAAATCCTGAATGCATTGCTCTATTAACTACATACCTCCACGATTAGGTTTCAACCCATTTATCAAATTTCAGAAGTATCGGGCTGGCTGATACTGACCCTATGTCAAATATTTTAATATTTTGCTCGTTCAAAGCGACCCTCCGGCTAGCAGCACCAACAATTTCGAAAACTGAATTGAGACCAATTTGACAATACCAGCTGAAATTTTCAGTTAGAATAACGGTGAGAAGACTGATTGAAAACGGAGATGAATACTGATTTGGGAAAACCTGGTGTGCCGATTATTTTCAGTAATTGGTTTATTCACTACTTTTGTTTTTTGTTGTTTTTGTTTTGGGTGGGTGGATACTTTTCCACCTCATGCTTTTTTTTTAAAGCAGACATGCAGAAGGATTCAATATCACTGAGCTGCCATGGATATTTTGTGAAGCTCTTTAACAAATATTGTATTTGTCTCACAAAGTGGCATATCATGGGACATATTCTTAGTGGATATTTAAAAGCCAAAGCTAAATGATCTGATCCAGAGATCGGTGGTTTTGGTTTTTTGGTTGTTTTTTTTTTTGTATTGTGTGATGGGGTAACTGATTGAATAAGTGGCTATCAAATTGAATTATTGGATTAGTTCTAGGCATCTGAATACTGTTCTCATGATATACCACAGAAATGTATTTAGCCAAGGTTATAGTCTTGGTGTTGGTGTCCTGGTGTTGTCGACCCTGCATTTGGTTAAATTTGTCAATCATCTTCGGTTTCATACTGTTTTTCTTTGTTATTTCTTTGTTTTCCTAAAGCACCTCCATTGAAGCTGTTAATTCCTTTGTTCGTGCTCTCTTGTAGCCGACGAGCAGCATTTTGCAGCATAAATGCTTTGCCATTGAACTCTCTTGCTCATTTCCATAAGAATGGTGAATGAGATGCTGAGGTTGTTAGGCTTTATCTTTGTGAATAATGACTTGGTCTTTCAACTTATGTTACCGTTACAAATAATATGTTAAGAATTCACTTCCTCTGCCTAAATGTGAAAATTTCAACAGATTTTTTTTTTTAAAGCTTGTAGATATTTTTTTTTAACTTATGTTCATAGAGTAATCCCAGTATGTTCCATTCAACAGTAGAAGCATGATTGGGTCCATTAATATGCAAATCCTGTCTTGTTTTGTCAAGTTTCTTTACCTTGGATAGGGGGGGAAATGCAGAGGTTACTAATATCTTCCAAATGCTAAGTTTTAGTATTTAATATAAATCTGAAAAATAAAGGAGACTGGAATAAACAACCCAATTGACTACTTGGCTTGCACCGGAAATCTGAAATGGCACCAAAGGTTGCCATGTGGAAATATTTAATATTGGAGTCTGATCTTTCAGAGTCAAATACTGTGCCTGTAGTCATCTTGACATTAGAGAATGTCTTCATAGATTTGTTCCCTAGTTTACCTTTGACTTTTGAAAAAGTATATCCATTCTGATTATTGGTCAGCTTCCTTCACCATTTGGTCATTTTTCTATAAATACTATTTAAAAAAAGCTAAGATTTATGTTTAAAGTAACCATGATGGTGGTTCCAATCCCTTTGTTGTTCTGTTGCTGTTGAAACGTTTTTCATTACATTAAACAAAAATTAATTTTTTAAACTCACCGAGGTTCCGATAAACATTACTACTACAGGATTGCAACTCCGTCTTCATAGTCTTTTGCTGCTCCTGTTTTGAAGCTGTTGCCCCAAAAATGATATTCTTAGCCAATTGACAAAGCATGATCTGATTTAGCTTCATCAAGGGCTTGTGGATCAATGCCGCGGACTGGATTACTTTTTCTGTATCGGTATTGATCCAAGTTATTAACTTTGTATATGCTGTTGGGAATTGTGCTTTTTATTAGTTTGGAAATTGATTGATGCTTCATGGGCTGAAGGTCTAAATGGGATAAATGTTTGTGGGGTTTTTTTTCTTCTTTTTTGATGTATAGTGAATGTCCATGTGAATCTGATTCCTTGTCTTTTCTGATTTCTTGTCTTGCGTTGATAGGACCACAGACCATAAAGCATTATAACTTGTCTTCCAGTATTTGAATCCAGGCATTTTTCACCCCAAATCCAGCAGTGCCTCATTCTCTTTTTGTTTAAATATCAAAAACATTAACAGGCTGACCGTTTGACTTTACAATAAAAGGAATCTGAGATTCCACCAAAAAAACCTGAACAAAAAGCACCGAACCCTCATTAAGAATTGATGCGATGGTTCACTCCAGGGATGCAAAGAGACATCTTGGGTCAGTCCCGCAAAGGCAATCAGAGATCTGTCAAACAAAGCCCCGTCATGCTTTGTCTTTCCCTCCCCTCCCGTCGTCCTCTCTCTAAGCTTTTCGACGAGCTGCGTTGATGTGTGTCTGGATCAGTGCGCCATGAGCGAGGCATGTGTTTCAGAAGGGGGGATGGGATGGCAGAGGAGGCTTGTACAAGTAATTCAGCTCATGAAAGACTTATGCAGCAAGAGCAGCTGTCTCCCATTGTCAGCCTGTGAATTTCCAGCAGGATTCATTTTGCCCCTTAAAGCGTGAGTAGCAGGAAAAATGGAGAGGGGGGCAAAAGAGCAAGAGAAAAGCTAAATAAAAAGAGGTGAGAAAAAGACCGTCGCCGGCATGAGTAGATGTAGTGCTCTTGTTCGTTTTTTTTCCTATTTAAAACATGGTGGGTGTGGGGTTTGACCGTAGTCTAATAATAAATCCTAAGTCTATTCGCACTCAGTGTGGAGTGAGAGGGAGGGGAAAAAGAGCTCTGCTGTGGAGAACCAAGAGGGCACATGAGGGGTAAGGAGAGGAAGGGGGGATGGGTGAATTGCGTTATGAATGAATAGTCTTTAACCCCCTTACAGACACACACACACACACACACAGTGAATAGTTTGTCACAGGCTGCTGAGGCTGTATTGGAAGTGAAGAGGCGCTGCCTGAAACTTCCAGGATTCCTGAGTCCTTGAGGCATGTGGTCTGATTAGCAGAACAAAACCCACACAGTGGGGAGGGGCAGACAAGCCCCCCCCCCTCG
>OMKR01000798.1:0-12782 GCA_900302355.1 Cyttopsis rosea
GGGAGCGGCAGCAGGACGGACGGACGGCTGGACAGCGGGAGCCCCCACAGGGAGTTCACCACGTTCAAACCCCACGGGGACGGTTCCAGAAGGGGGGCCGCGTCCAGAGACAGCCTGTCCATTCAGCAGGCGAGCAGCGGGGATCCGTCCAGCACCTTCCGGCCTCAGGGCCCCACAAATAGACAACATGGAGCCCGGTCGCCCACATACGAAAGCAGCGTGACCTGGGGGGAGACTGGAACCTCTCACACTGGTAGGACAATACTGTTTCCCATAAAAAGGTTATTTCTATACAAAACAGACAGATATACACACATAATTACATCTATTTTCTTTCAATAATCTATTGTGTGTTTTTGCTGTTTCTATAAATTCTTGTTGTAGTTGTTTTTAATTATTTCAAGTAGTTTTTAACTGATGTACTTTGGTAACCTTTGGTGGATACAGATACTGTTCTGACACATTTCCTTTGGGCAGATAACGGGAAAGAGAACATCGACAGCTCAGGGACGCGGAGCTTCGCTGCAGCCATGGAGCAGATCAAGCAGCAGATCTCCAGAGAGAACATCAACTTTGTTCGCTTTGAGGCCACGGACCTTCACGGGGTGTCGAGATCCAAGACGGTGCCCGTACGCTTCTTCCATGTAGGTCCAACCACATCCAGTTTAAACCAATGTACTGTACAGGTGTGATGTGGTAGATGTAATGTAATCCTTACTTCACCAGGAGAAAGCAGTGTATGGCGTGTCGATGCCCAGAAGCTACTTGGAGCTGACTTTAAGTCCCAAGAGCAACGAGGTGGACCATGCCAACACCGCCAACTTCAGCAGTGACGTCCTCCTGATCCCCGACCTGCAGACCTTCCGGGTTCTGCCCTGGGCCGATCAGACCGCCCGGGTGGTCTGCGACCCCTGCACGGTGACCGGGAGCCCCCTGAGGACGTCGCCCCGCCTCATCGCCAAGCAGCTCCTGGCTCAGCTTCAGGGCCTGGGCTTCTCGCTTCACTCCTCCTTCACCTACGAGTGCTGCGTCCTGGGGTCTCCGGATCGGATCGGCCCCAAGACACTGATGTTCCCTGCCACCACACTGCTCAGCAACCATGACCTGCCCTTCTTCCAGCAGCTGGTGGACAGCATGTACTGCATGGGCGCCGACGTGGACAGCTTCGCCTCGGCCAGCGGCCCCGGTCAAATGGAGATCAACCTCCGGCCGGAGTTCGGGATCGCGTCGGCCGACAGCGCCTTCACCTTCCGCACTGGCATCAAGGAGATGGCTCGGAAGCACGGCTACATCGCCAGCTTCTTCACGGACGATGGCCTGTACAACGCGGGCGTCCTCTCCCACAGCCTGTGGGACGCCGGCGGGAGGCGGAGCCTGTTCCACAGCGGGGACAAGGCCGGCGAGCTATCGGAGATGGGCAGGAAGTGGCTGGCCGGCCTGCTGTCCCACTCGGCCGCCCTGAGCTGCCTCATGTCGCCCGGGCTAGGATGTCGAAGCCACATCGCCAAGACGGTGAAGGACCCGCGTAAGATGGTGTACGCCTCCTGCGGCTACAACGACAACAGCAGCTCCTTCAACGTCAAGTGCCACGGCGGGCGGGAGACGCACATCGACAATAAGCTGGGCTCCGCCATGGCCAACCCCTACGTGGTGCTGGCCGCCACAGTGGCCGCTGGCCTGGACGGCATCAAGCGGAACCTGACGGTGGAGGCCGGGCTGAACAGAGCCTCCGGCCAGCAGAGGCAGTTTGCCATCCCCGTCAAGCTGGACGACGCGCTGGAGGCACTGGCGGAGGACCACGTGATGCGCGGCGCGCTGGGAGAGCCCTTCGTGCAGTACTTCATCGCTATGAAGAAGTTTGAGATCGAGACACAGGAGCTGGACGACGAAAGGAACAAGTGTCTGGAATATTTTATCTAGAAACCCAGAAACACGTGATGCTGCTTATTGAGTGAGAAACCTCTGAGACAGAAATAAAGGATGAAACATTTGCTTGATTAAAACAAAATACACAAGTTATTTTGGTCCTATCAATATGAGGATGCAGAGTCATTTGAGAATAAACTAATAACCGCAACTTGTAGTGTGTGGAGTCTCTTTTGTTGTTGATTAATGATTTCAGGAAACTTTCAGATAAATCGACAGTAAGTTGAACACGTTGTGTTGCATAGACATCGGATAGACGCAAATGAGAGTGGAAATGGCTCTCTGGCACCACAGCCCCCTACTGGCAGAACGGAGGAACTGCAATCCATCCTTCAATGACCTTTCACAAAATGATGTCATTGTTAGTGAACGCGCTCTATGAATAACATTTACAGGTTCCCTCAGCAGCTAAAGCCAATTTTCCTGAAACAATTCACTATTTCCCCTAAACTAAAACCATAAACCAAAAGCCACATAGCAACCCACTTAACCCTCTAATTTCCATGAGCAAAATTAAAGCATCTACACAAAACCGAAATCCTGATTGAGGTCAGGCTGTGAACCACATTCTGCTTTCTGAATGAGCTCATTGTGCGACCTTTGTGTGCAGAGTTAAAACAAATATGCAACAAGAGAAACAAGTGAACCGTGGTCATAGTTTTGAGAAACTAGTCTTTCTTTTCTTTCGGGAGCTGATGTCCTGCTTTGAGATGTTTTGCCAATAGATCCGGTTTTAGTGTGTGAGCGATTGAGGAAAAACTGTGAAAAGACAGCTCATTGTTGTCGCACAGAAACTCTGATCCTGTCCTCACAATGGCAGCAGTTGAACAAAAACATACTTTCCGTCTGTGTCCATGAAAAAATACAAACTTTAATATTACAGCATTAGAAATAGGAGTCCCACAAGGAGTCCTGAGGTCAACTATGTAAAAAAAAAGATATTTTGAGACACAAAATTGCTGTAGAAACAGAAGTTTCGAAACAACCAATACGTTGCACATTATTCACAACCAGATAGTGTTTTGTATTGTATTAGTCACTATAAGGTGTGCTGATGCATAAATCCTTGATAACTAAAACAAATAGTAAATGAGGTCTCATGAGGTTATTACTGGTGGAAGCTTATGTTTCATCTTAAATTCCTTGTCAATAAAGTGCACAGGATGGCTGGTGTGGGGCTCTGTTTTCCTACTGGGCCAAAGATCAGCTGTACTTCCTAAAAAAACATTTTTTTTATTTGTTTCACTTGTGATTCCACAGATGTCCAACACTGCTCATGTGTTTAGAGTTGAAAAATGCAACGTTTCTTCTGCCAGATAGGGTGTGATCCCTGGATGATTTATGGTTTAATTCCTAGACATGTCCTTTATCCAAACAACTTGTTTTATTGGTTTTAAGTTAAATTTTCACAATTGTCACATTGTCATGAAGCCAACTAGATCTGGAGTGTGACTCCAGAACGCATGGCGGGTGCTGATATCGCTATTTCTGATATCACACACCTTTGCAATGTTCATCTTGTGCAATTCTATATCACAACGGCGTTAAAAAAGTACTTCCTAGCATTTTCCTGCTGGATGTTCCCAGAGAAAGGCCTACGGTGTAAAAAGGTGGGTCATGTTGCGCTGATGACTAACAGTCCCTTTCCTCTGGAGTCGTCCAACCTGTCCTCTCCCGCCCCGTGTTGACTCGGGTTCACTTGTTCTTGCCGATCAGGTTTCCCACACGCTGTATGAAGCGTCCCAGTCTGTTCTCGACACTCGGCGTCTGACACGCCATATAGTTTTGCGTCTGTCTCAGGGTGTTCACCACCGCATTCCTCTCCTTGTCTGAGTAGCGCATGCTGGAGCTCCTCACCGGTTTGTCTGGAGGATTCTTTTCGCTGTTGAGAAAAGGCTCAAAGTGCCTGTAGGCCTTGTCCTTCCTGGTTTGGCCAAGGGTTGACCCCACGCTCTCCATGGTGACCTCGGAGCCCCGGTCCTGCCCGGCCACAGTGCCCGCCTTCCTCTTGCTGGAGCGATGTGGGGAGAACCTCTCAAACAACAGAGACTTGTGCCTTTCTGTCTCGGCAAGGCCATCGATCGCATTGTGTGACCTGGAAATACTCGGAGATTGACCCTTCAGTGGTTTTTGCTCCAAAGCAGAACGGTTCCCAACAGGTGACGCTCCCGGTTTGGTCCTCTCCCCCGGAACCTGCAGGTTCGGTCCGGTGGGAGTCTGCGACCGAACCGAGTGCTTCCTGTGGAGGGATTTCTCCTCCTTCCTCTTGTGGTCGTCTGAGGTCAGTGTGGAGCACACTTTGGACCTCACAGAGTTCTTCCTCTGAAGCGCCAGGTCCTGCAGCTTTTCCACGGAGCCCTTGGCATTGACTGCCTGCTGCGATCCAGCGGGTGTGTTTGAGGCGGCAGGATTGACCTTTGGAGGAGCCGCTTCCCGACCGAGCTGCGTTTTCTTTCCCCCCCGAGCGTCTGTTTGTCCTGTACTGTGGGTCCTGGCCGTGGAGCCGTGGCCCCGCCCGGCTCGGTCAGACATGTTGGACGTCACTGAGTCCACTTCTGAAACAGCCTTCTCCTCCTTGGACACTGTTTCCGTAATGTGTTTGAAGACAGTTGATCCTGAGTGGTTAGCCAACTTCTCCGTTGAATCAGGATTCTTCTTCATTTGGAAATCCTTCTCCTCTGGAATCTCAAGGAGAGAGTCCATCGCTCTTGCGTTGGGAGGTTTTAGCAACGCCTCCTTCCCTTTCATCTCCAGGTTCTCCACTGCCGATGCCGTCCTGGAGAGGGGTTCGTACCAGTCAAAGGTCTGTGACGTCTTCCGTCCCAAAGCTGTTTGAATGTCAAAGTGAGAGACTGAGCGCTGAGGTTCCTCTGCCTTCACCACGCCCTCAGCAGCTTCATCTGGAGGCCTCGGCCTTGGTTTGACATGGCCTCTATTCTCGCCCTGCCCCGGTGCCGTGCCCACGTGTTCAGGTTGTACATTTTCCTCTAATTCCGCCATGCTTTGACTTTTGTCCAGAGCTCTTATGGAAGACCTCATTCTGGACATTTCCAGAGTTGAGAACATCGGCCTCAGAGACTCCTGGCTCTGCCGGGGGTTGCTGTAATCCTGCAGACTGAGTCTTTTCAGACGGATCTTCTCCAATCTGGACTTGATGTCCCGCGCCCGGTTAGAGTGGACCTGCGGCTGAAGGTCATTCAGCCCCTGTTGACTCCCCTGTGGGGAAGCCACGTCGTAGGTGGGGTCTGTGGGGGGGTCCGTGTTGCTGAAGTAGGAGTCCATTTTCCACTTGTGGAGCGAGGTCTCCGAGTTGAAGGGAATCAGGTTCTGGTCGGCGCCGTAGCGGGACTGGTGCCTGTGCAGGAGGTGGGACATCCTGCTGGGCAGCGGCTGGTCCTCACCGCCCCACAGGATCGCTCTGCTCCTGTCGGGGGCGCTGGGTCCCAAGGCGTCCCTGGCAGGGGTGGGGGGCAACTAGTTACATTTATTTTGTTACATGTACTGAAGAATATATACTTTTCTAAAGTAGATTTTAGACACAGTACTTGAGTACAGCTTTTACTCATAACAATAACACAGACACACACACACATATCCAGTTAAATGCTGTGAAAGTCACCAAATTGAGCTCCACTAGAAAATGTCCTGTGTTGAAAAGAAACAGCCAGTATTTTTTAACCTAAACCCCTTCACTCATTGGGAGTCAACACGAGTGATCGGCATCAGAATATTTTAAATTGATCCAGTATTGACAGAACAGCCTTAGCAGACGGCAGAGTTGCGATATGAAGCACGGGACAATGACGGTCTGAGGAACGTCCACTAAAGGAGGGTTTAAGGTACAATAGGTAATTTCTGCTGCTAGAGGGTCTCTCAATCAAAACAATAACAAACAAGATGGAGTCTGATGACATCAGAATTAGCATGGGATCATGGGAGTTGTAGTCTTCATTTGTCACGTGTGCGCTTTACGGGGACTGCTTCTGTAACAGAACGTGCAGCAAACGGCGATAAATAACCGTGCTACATCGAACAATAGTTAGTAGAGTAATAGTAGAGCAATACAAACAATAATGGAGTAGAAAAAGAAGTACAGTAAGTGGAGTCTTCTGACGTAACATCCGGTGTTCCCCGTGTTGAAGTTCTATCAGTAGACGGTAGACCTAATGAAACGCTCCGTTACCAACATTAAAATGAGGCATTTCTCTGGGTTTGAAAATTGTTGGAAACATTTGGGATCATGTAAAGTACACAACTCAACAAAATATATAACATAGGTCTAGTCGTTGGAAGGTGGAAAAGTTACATATTGTGCCTTTAAAAATACAGGAGTTATGCTTTAAAACGATCTTTCAACAGGTTTTGAGTACTCTACCAACCTCTGGTCCTTGGCCCCCGCCCTCATCCGAGGGCCGGAGTTGAGCAACTGCAGCTCTCCTGCGTAGCTGTGGCCCCTCACCAGGTTCCCTGGGTCGGGCCTGTGGGACTGGTGCAGCCTGTCCTGCATGCTCAGACCCCTGGTCATCACCCCGCCATTGGAGAATGCGTCCCCCGTGCGGCTCTTTAAGCCCTGGGTCATCCTGGACCTGATGTGGATCTGCTGCAGGGACAGCTGGCTGGAGTTAGGGCTGTACACAGGCCCCGCAGCGCCCCCCAATGGCCTCGACAGGAGCAACGGGGCGGCGGAGCGGGCGAACAGCCGGCGGAACTCCTCGTCGTAGGATCCAACGAGCTGCCCTGTGATCACCTGCACCATGCTCAGGTGGACCTTCTCAAAGGACCATGTGTAGCTGGAGGAACGGAAAACACATCAAATGATAAGAAATCTCCATGGAAGGTAAACCTGCCTAAACCGTTTATTATTATTATTATGTGAAGCACTTGAAAAGTGATACATAAATAAAGATAATTTCATTAGATTATATTATATTCATTATTATTTATTTATTTATTAAATTTATATACATTGTTGCTGATTTGCTTTTTTTTATAATACAAAAACAAAATAACGCAACAGCACATACCACCACTGATGCTAGTTCTACTACTACAACTACCATTGCAACACTCAAACACAAACACACACACACACTGACCTGTATGTTCCATGTAGAACTGTTCTGCAGTCCACCAGAATGAACTTCTGCTGCAAAGCTCCGTAGAACTTTGCTCCAGAGCGACACTGGTACTGCTGCCCCCTGACTGTCCGAACACGCATGTTCTGCAGGAGGAACGTGATCAGACCTGTGGATCCATTTTGAGGTGGCTACTGGCTAAACATTTTGTCTTTCCTGACGTTATGGATTAATTGCTGCAGGAGAACGGACTCGTCTGAACCCAGAGCGGGATGCATCGACGTGGTTTGACAGGAAAATATGATCATCTCTGTTTGGCTGCAGCGGGCGTGCACGGTAAAGATAACAGTGTCTCCACGAGGGTGTGGAACCACCCTCAGCCTTAATCCGTTAAAACTCCTGCCAATAGAAAAATTTCCTGCCACAGGCTAAATGTCATCTTGCATTTCCACCTGAATGTATGACTTGAATGTACACTAATACAGGTGGTTTAAAACTCCTAAATCCAGGTCAAACAACTGTTATTTTATGTTTTTTCAAATGTCAAAAATGTTCCGTGCCCTTTTTTCTATCTGATTAGACCACTCTACCTCTACTCTACCTCTACTCTATAGAAAGCTGATGAGGGAATCCACCATTTTCATCAATATCGTGACAAAAATATACTATATGATTTGACTGTTTCGTTTGTTTGTCTGTTTGTCAGGTCTCATGGAGAGAGGATCCCAACACTGGTGTCCCTCAGGGCTCCATCCTAGTTCCTCCATTGTTCTCCTTGTACTAAATCCCTTGGCTGTGTGATCTCCTCCCATGGCTTCTCCTACCTCCTTCCATTAGCGCATGGATGTCTGGACATCACCTGAAGCTCAGTCTCGACAAGATGGAGCTCCACCTTCTGCCTGGGAAACACTGCACTCACACAGATCTCTCCATCACCATCGAGAACACCATGTATTTCCCTCGCAGACTGCCAAGAACCTTAGGGGAATTCTGGACAACCAGCTCTCCTGCTCCGCCCACATTGTTGCTACAAATGGCTCCTGCATGGTTCTCCCTCTGCAATATCCGTGGAAAGTCCTGATCTATGCATGCGCTTGTCATCTCCCACCCAGGCTACTGCAACATCAACCATCTCTTCAGACTACACCTGGTCCTGTCTATCTTCTAGGGATCTCTTCCCCCTTTACTGAAAAATCTCTAACTTTACTCATGCGGCTTATTCCTAGAGAAGGTTTAGTGTGTGTGACTGTGACTGTGATATACAGTTGCTTAGATACAACATAATGTACTTATTGTAAGTCGCTTTGGACACAAGGGTCCAAAAGCCTAAATGACATCATAGTAATATAATATAATTTAATGAAACATCGACTCTTGGATCCGGTCTCGGTACCTTGAGGTCCTGCGTGCGGACTCCCACCCTCTCGGACATGGTGAGGAAGCTGCCGAACTGGAGGTTGTCCAGCAGGATGTACACGGCCACGCCACGCAGCGCCGCGCCCACAACCTCCTTGAAGAGGTCCACATCCGTGAAGACATCCACGGCGATGGCAATGACCTGCCGAGCGAAGAGAGAGAGACAGAGAGAGAGGAAGGAGAGCAAGGAGGGAGAAGAGAGACAAGAAGAAGGAGAGAAAGATGTGACTGTCTGAGGGAGGGAGGGAAGGTTTGGCGAAGTGCCTGAAGGAATGAAGCCATCCAGAAGTAACAACTTGAGACTAACTGATTCTGTTCTGGATGGCTGGACGGATTCTGTGTCAAACCTTACAGGTTTTGCAGAATGAATGAATGAATGAATGAATGAATGCCCCTTAGGGAATTTAATTTTAATTGAACACGTTCAATACTACAATAATACATTTATACCCCGACTCTCGGGTTATATAATGCATTTTCTAAAAACAACCTTATTTCTACAATACTTTAGTACTAATTTTCAGCACTCTTTCAACCTGTTGGAGGCAACGTTTTGATGGACAGGTCTATTGGGAATGTTTTGGGGGGGGTTCGAACTCAAACTTCCCAGTCTTCCCAGCATGCAGCGGGGCTCGGCTTTATCAGGAGCTTTATGCTGAAGTCAGGGTTGACATAAACCCCGTACGTACTGTATAACTCATGTCACGCAGGTTGGCTTTGTTCCGCTGCCCTGTCAGTGGGGCGTTTTGAAAGGAAGGAATGAATGTCGTGGCTTCCGTCCACCTCGTCCCGTGTTTAACTGAGGACCTTACGACCAAACGGAGCGCAAGCAGCAACTGGAACTGTTTCCTGTCAAGCTGAGGCAGGTTCGCTGGGAAGAGGCACTGGCGGTCTGGAGATCAAGTCCAGGCATCAAATTAGTAACGCCTCAGGGACACTGTCGTTCCTTGTGTATTTGGAAAGAAAAATTTAACTAATTTTTATAGTCAATGGTCTCTGTAGATAGATGTTAAATTTACAGTCTATATATATTTGTATCAGTGACGCCCATTAGGGGGGAAAAGGGGAAAGCTTTCTGGGACCCAGCCGCTAGGGGGGCCCATGGAGGCCAGCAATAATCATGTTCATATGAAAGCAGATTTGTTCCCCGTTTCTCCAAACAAAACAAATAAAAACAGTGTGTTTTTATTTTATTTTCCTCCATTTCCTAATTTAATGAAACAAAAGAGCCCCCCCCAACATGTGAAAGCCAATCAATATCTCTTATAGTGAAGGTATTTATGTGTATTTATGTGAAGTGTACATGGTACAATGGGTTGATTAGTTTCTCACAGTGACCTTTCTGTGGCTGAGCTGCATGTAATAATAAATTATAAAATAAATTGAATACTGCGTAATACCCACTGCGCTTTATATTCATAACAAAGTAAAGTACAAAATGAAAATAAAGCACATATAGCTCTGCATGTTAAAGGTTTTCCAGTAATTTTGCCCTTTCTGCCTGTGAAAAAAAAGGTTAAAAACGTGGTTGTTTTTTTCAAAACCATCTTCTGCATAAGCCCAAGATTGTAAATTAAAAATTATTTTTAAAGCCCAGTAGTTGTTCTTTAAGGCGTTCCTCTCCAAATATAGGAACAGGAAATTTTGGGATTTCTGTTTGTGATCGATGCTCTACACATTGAGGCATTTGTACTTTCCTTTGTTGATACTTTTACTTATATACTGTATATATAGGCCCCCAGAACAATGGGAATAGTATTTAAACAGACCTGACTCATAGGAACTACCTCACCCTGACTCACTGCTCCTGACTCTGACTCTAGATATTAAATCTAGATATTAGATATACAGCAGATATTAGATCTAGATCTATAGATGCACTTCTTGTAAGTAGCTTTGGACAAAAGGGTCACTCCACAGTGTCTAGTAAATCTAGATCTAGACCTAGAAATGCAGAATTATTAGATCTATGGGATGCAACCTCACCTGCTTGGCGTCCTGGATCTGCCTCCTGACCACCTCCTTGACGGTGGGGGTGTTGTGTCGGGGGGGGTGGAACAGGAGGCTGATGCTGGTCTCGCTGGCCTCCAGTTTGACCTCTGGCCAACCCAGGTCGAGGTCGGGCACCTCCTCGTCCGACTCGGTGGGGAAATAGGTGGAGGCACGGCCCTCCTCCGGGACGCATTTGACCTCCGCCTCGTCCTCCCAAACCGGTAGCTCGGCATTTTCCAAGATGAACAGAATCTCCTCCTCCGACAGGAAGTGGCCGATCTGCTCGGCTGACAGGAATTCGAGGTAGGCGTCGCGACCGCCGCAGAGCAGCGCGTAGATGGCCAGACGGTACGACTCGCGGTAGTGTGGCGGGACCAGGCACGGCGTCCCCTCGTCCTTCAGCGAGGACTGGCAGGACACGCCGGACGCCATCGGAGCCGCTTCTCCAGCGGCGCCTCGCTCACCTTCCACAGCGAGAGATCAGGAAGATGCCATCAGGTAAACTGTACATCACAGCCACATGCAGCCAAACCTGCTCTAGGAAGAAGCAGCACTTGCACAAATGGAGATTTTTATTTAAATTCCAATTCCAATCCCAGTCTTGGATGAATTAAAAATGACGCCTGTGCTGAACTCCCTTTGAAAGCAGAAGAACACAGCAGTTTGCCACAGAGAGAACCAGTCGGTCCGAGCCGCAGTGAGGTGTGGCGCTCAACATGTTTTTCATGTTAATGTACCTGCCCTGTGGTGGAGCCGCACCCCCCCTCACCTGTCACCTGGTAGCCACGCCCACTCCGCGTGTCACCTGGAGGCCAAGCCCACACCGCACGGGGCCACGCCCACTCCACCTGTCAGCTGCTGTCATACTGTTCTCTGTGGAGGACCGAGGACCGACTTAAAATGAAAGAATAAAATATTATAGAATTAAGTTCAATAATTTAATGTACCATTTTATTTACATTTTTATATTTTATATTTACACATTTATAACATTAACTGACATTAACATTTAAACATTCCAATTAACATTATTAGGGGTCTAGCCTGAAGGGAGGGATTTTTTTTTTCCAGATTTTTATTATTCTCCTAACCATTCTCCAGCTGAAAGTGTCTGGCGCTCAGAAACCGTCAAACCCACGGACACAATTTAATAAGAATTGTATTTGGGGCAGTCCACACATGCTGTGGTCCAAGTTTGATCCACATCTGACTATATCTGTAGGAGGAGTTTTTCTGAAGGAAGAAACCGGAAGTAGCAGAGCCGACGTACCGGAAGTGGTGGAGCAAACCGTTTTGTGACATTATCATCCAATTTGGTATATATGTGCAGGGGATGACATGCTGCTGAACTGGAATTAGTGTAGTCGAGGCATCGGAAGTGCATCTCCATTGTCGTAAACCGTCAGACTGTACATATGCAGAAGCGAAGATACCCGGCGTGATAACCGCCATTAAACACCACGAAAGAACAGGTCGGTGCTGTGTTTGGAACGTGGATAAAGTAGCATAACCCTTATTATGTTTGAAAAGAATTAGGTTAAAGTATTACCAGTAGACAAGTGCCATGTTTAATTGAACTGTATTCTCCTTTAAACAAAGCATGTTAGTAACAACCACAAAACGGCTTTCTAGCAACTCCGAAAACTGTAATTCGTGTCAGTCGTCCCAGTCGGTAGTATCTTGGTCGGTAGTATCTAAATTGGTGAAGCTGTGAAATGTTTGCAACAGTTTGAATAATTGAACATATTATTGGTGGTTAATGGGGGGTTTCCAGGTTATGTTGTGTAGTAGTACATTAGTTATCGTTTATTGGCTTGTTTTCACATTGGTGCAATTGCTGCGACTAACCTGGACCCTGTGCATTGCTGCCTGCAGCTATATTTATTATTGTTCTTATAAATAGTTCATAATATCCATGATAATAGCCATAAGAGTTTTAAGTGATACATAGTGTGTTTCTATGATGAGTAAATATAAAAAGACAAAAACTCGATTTTAGCTTTAAGTGCTGTAAAAGAACATCCCTATAAAACAGAGTTGTAACGCTGTGGATTTCAGTTCATTTCTCCAACATCAAGCACGACACAGAGACAGATGGACGGTGATGAGGTTTATTGGCAACACCAAGCTTTGGGGGAAACACAGGAACGTCCCAGAGAGACAGACGGTGATCAGGCCACATTTTTTTACTTCGCTGGTTCGAGAACTGACAATTAACCCGACACGCCGACAGTTCTACCTGCAGATCAACACATCCATCAAACCTCCACCACAACATCCTTGACATGGAGCCTGCTCATTTTGTTTTTGTTTTACATGTTTTTCTTGGCTTTGGAGCACACACCAACTGGTTGAACGACATATCGGAAAAAA
>OMKR01000802.1:0-11913 GCA_900302355.1 Cyttopsis rosea
ATAAACTTGTCATCTGGGGAAATGCCTCCAGATCGGCAGAGCCGTACACCCAGAATAAAAGTTATTGATATTAGCTAAAGGTATAAACGTCATTTATTATATTTCGGCTATTTATTACAAAATCCTGCATTCTTACATAATGTGTCGTTACAAAACTGTAGAGTTTGTAGAACTGTATAAGTAAAGCGCAACCAATGACTTTTTTATTCAAGAGCCTTACCCTCTATGCTGTCTGCCTCTGTGCTGAAACCATCATCGCTGGTTATCTGGAATCGTAGATGTGGCTGGTCTCTGCTGGGGGGGCACTTGTCATCCTCATTCGATTGAAAGCTTTCATCATCTGAGCTCGAGGCAGAGCCTAGTACAGGAGTGATTATTTTTTACAGAATAAATATTTTCTTATCTTCAGGTGTTTAACATGGGACAACAGCACACAACAAATCAAAAATACCTGAGTACTTCTTCCAGTCAGTCAGGCCGCTGTGTCCTACTGCATCCCAGGCAGGTTGTTTTCCTGCATCCCACCGTGACTTAGTCAGACTGTCCCAAGAGCCTGACCTGCGTCAGAAAGCACCGTGTGAATTGCAATAGACAATGCAAAGCAGTGCAACACAAGCCAAACAATCCAGAGAATAAAATATATCCTACTATTCTAGACCTATTGATTCTTGAATATTTTCTGTACATTATGTAAATACTGAGGACGGATTGTGTGAGGCCCATTTGTTGTCTTTTCAAACAGTGATGTTTTTCAGTTTTGCCTAACTTAAAATATGTTATCTATATTGGGCCTATATCCACATAATTATCGATATGTCGCACAGATACAGTATACAGCTACAGCTATGTAGCTTGACTACAGCTGAGATGCTATTTTTCCGAAAACACATGAAAATTATATAAAATACAATGTACTACAAACTACAATGTAATACATTGTGAAATATTTCAAAGAATCAATTTGTTTGGTTTTAGTGGATAAACCCATAGATGCCATTATCTTAACACTGTAAAATAAGAAAAACAAAAACCTGTATTAGGTTAAAGAAACATGGCACTGCAAAAATGTCCACTTTGGCCAAAATATCAGCCTACTTCAAAAGGAGGCAATGTAAGCTTGATATGTACAGTACTTTTTTAATAGTGCTGTGTAGTTTTAGGTTTTACATTTATATGCACACATTGTCAAAATCTGGATCATACATCAAATACTTATGAGTAAAATCTTACCCTGAACTGTCAGAGTCGCTCATATACTCCTCCTTCATATTGTCCAGATTTAACACTCCTTTCACAGTTGGCGTCTTGATGCGAACTCCTGATGCTCGGCTGGAGATGCTAGGAAAGCTGGGTGTGTGGTGCTCTCCCACATCGACGGGAAGTTCCGGTTCCAGGAAGTCGACTTTGGACTTTTTAGTGATGATGCGGTCTGAAAGTGAGGACACTCTTTTCATTCGGACATGGGTCCGAGTGCGGGGCGCTGAAGCTGGTGATTGTGATTTCACATCTGGAGGCTCTGGTTCAATTAACAGGCCTGGAGGCAGAATCAGTGTGGAGGGGCTTAGCGTTCGAGGCCCACTCCATTTTGGGGTGTAGTTGCTGGCCATTGCTTGGTTGATAATAGCTTGGGCACTTTCAGCAGGAGTCATAGGAGTTTTCTCAGTCAAAGGAGTAGGAAGCACTGAAGCCTTGGCTGACTTGGACTTCCGAGATGCACTTGGCTCCTTCTTTTTCTTCTTCTTCTTCGGCTTCTTTATCTCAGGAGTAGGAGCCTCTGATGATGTTTTTGAACTCTTCATCAGCTTATTGACTTCAACAGGTGCCATTGCCCCATTGCTATTATGAGTGAGAAGCTGAGTAATAGTGGTTGGATTCTGAACTACAGGAGTGACAATTTGAGGAACTGTTGTGGCCATGCTGGCCCCTGGAGCTGGAGACATGTGACCAGCTGCTGCCAATGTAGCAGATAGGGCATTGCTCTGCAAAAGGCTGGCTATCTGAGTGACACAATTGTAAGAGGGAGAGTTTAGTGTGGGCAGCTCAAAAGTGTTGTTCTCTGGGTTCTTCACGAAGATCTGGCCGAGGCGGTTCACCAGCAGAACGTGCGGTGTAGAATCCACGTTGGGGCCTCCCACTTCCTTCACAGTAAGGATTGCATGTCCGGGAAGAGCCTGGGGAACCAGTGGTTGTTGGTGCTCTAAAGCAGGCCTAGGGGTTGAAAAGTTAATAGAGATCGAGTGACCAGATGAAGTTTCCTTCTGTAAAGATGATGAGTTGTAGCCATTTATCAAGACAGGGGTGGAGGTTGGCTGAGCGACAGATAGAGTAGATGGACCCTGCGTCAACAATCCAGCAGGCACCGATGATATGGAGGGAGAAGATGAAACGATGGTGATTGCTGTAGAGCCTAATGGCTGCACTTGCGTGGAGAACATGGGTACAGGGACAGATCCATAACTTCCCCCTGTGTGATTGTTGCTGGGTGTAGCTGATAATAATGGGTCATTGTGAGGGTCTACATTCAGTTGCATTTGTGTTACATCTCGAACCGTATTGAGGGATGTTATTTGGTTACAGAAAGACTCTGGGAGGGCTGAGTTTTGTGAGGATGTCACTGGCTGGAGTGTAACACTAGTCAGAGGAGGCTGGTTGAGGTCGGGCAATGAAGGAACCATGTCCACAACCACTGGTGAAGGGTTGGGCGTGTCAGTCGAGATTGGAGAGGAGAGCTGGAGAAGATCCATCAAGGAGCCCTGTTTATTGACAGTTGAATTTTCAGATAACGCTTCTCCAGTGTTTGTTGTTAAATGATTCATGTACACAGTTGTCGCATCACTTGATTGTAGAAATTTGCTACTGTCAGGTTTGGAGACTTCAGATTGCTGTGTCTCAGCTGGTATGCATTCTAGTAGTGGAACTAGTTCAGTGAGACGGGTGCTCGGAGAAGGTGGATCACAACTTTGTAGAACAAGAGGTGTGGCCAAGGCAAAACTAGAACCTTGAAATAAATCTCCCTGATGCTTGGCATCAGGCACATTTTTATTTTTTGGGTTGGATGTCCCCTCAGTAACAGATTTCGAACAGCACGTTTGGACGTCTAGAGGAGTTAAAGGGCTGCTTTCTTTGAGTGGCGTGACTGTGAAAGTCTGTGGAGGAACAAAGCTTGTGTCCAGATTGTTGAAATTGGAAATGTCGTGTGTCTTAGGCGGCTCTTGGGGAATTCTGTCCATAGGAATTTGACTGGAGGAAGAAATGGCAACTGAGGAACACTCGGTAAGCTTGGATGACGCTTTAGGAACTGGACTCTCTGCATCCGCACTCGGCCCATTTCTTGATGTCTCGGATTCAGGGCGCATATTGAGATTTTTGGCTGGGATCTGAGCTTGACTAGAGCCCTTAATTTTGAGAGCATCATCACTGTTGGTTATACTGGCATCACTCTCTGTTCCATCATCGACACCATCTAGCTGAGCAATGGGCCGGGCAGAGGGGGAAGGTGGAGACTTGGGTTGGTCTCTTGAGCCAGGACAACTCACTATTGTCCGTGAAAAATCAAAATAGTGCTCCATGTCATCATCAGATGATGTGTTCTCCAAGTCACCCTTGATTGAGGTTCTTGAACGCAGGAGGGATGGAACACGAGTCTTCCTTTTGTGCTCCTCTTGGGTTTCGCCCCAAAATTCATCCTGGCCATCGCCCTCCACAACTATCTGACCCCCACAGTTCATTGCCACTCCTTCATTCAGGAGTGTCTCCTCAATCTCTAGCTCTGTTTTGAGCTTAGAGCCTAGACTCATATCTGGGTCCTTGTGGAATGACCCGTAGGGGGATTCTTGGTCTTTGTGTTGGCCTGAGTTCCTCAGTGGTGATGTACCATTTGCTGTAGAAGGCTCTGGTTCAGGTTCTGGTGAAGCAAGGAAATTGTGTGGTACCTCAACAGAGTCAGATTGGCTCAAGTCAAAAGCTAATCGGGGTCTGGGGGAATGTTGTATGGGTGAAGAGAAGGACAAGCTGGGTGAAGGCAAACTTCGCACACCATCTTGCCATGGAGAATGAGGAAACAATGATGAGGTAGAATGGGCCATTGTATTCCCGGGGCATCGGACAGAGGAAGCACTTCGACCTCCAGCAGGGCGGGGTGGTGGAGAGGTAAGCACGTTGTCAGTAGCACCAAGTGGAAACAGTGGGGAAGAAGGAAGTGAAGACTTTCCAGCTCTGAGGGTAATCGGCCCAGGCAAGGGCCCAAGAGGAGAGGGTGAGATGTGACTTCGAAGGCCTGATGTCTGGGAGTGCGGGCTGTGGCGACGAGGTCTGCGGGTCTCTTCCAGATCACTTATAGTTAATATGTGGTGGGGCTTAGACTGCGTTACTCCTTAGAAGAAGAAAAAAAATTGTTAATAAACTCCCACCGTTTTTGCGCTCTTGATTTAACAATTATCTTAATTAATTAATCATTTTAAAGAAATTCACTTCCCATATCATTTACCTGGTGATGGCAAAGGCCGGGACATTCCGCCAGCTGGTCTTCTGGCTTGTGGATAACTGGGAATCTTTGGCTTTGCTCCATCAGTCTTAGGTCGTGGAGCTGGGTTGATGAGCACTGG
This sequence comes from Cyttopsis rosea, assembly GCA_900302355.1. NCBI lineage: Eukaryota > Metazoa > Chordata > Actinopteri > Zeiformes > Parazenidae > Cyttopsis > Cyttopsis rosea. The sequence continues at coordinate 4,605 of OMKR01000802.1, forward strand.
TTCAGTCAGGGATTGGAATTCAGACACTTCAGTAACTTGGCCTTCAGATTCTAGAATAAAGTTTTAGAAAACATTTTCAATACCGGTAAATTCACTGTTTATTCAAGGCTGTCATAATTGTTCTCCCGTACTTGCATTTTTATTAACAGGGAGACACTCACCTGATGGCGAGCAGGGGCTGTGAGCAATAGTATGATTGTCTCCTTGGTCAGGCATCTCTTCAACAGGTTTCTCAGGGACAAGTGGTCGGACTTCCCGAACTGTGCAAGTATATTTGCACCGGCGCAGTGGGTTCACTGTACTCCAATACCAACGAGAACACCTCAGAAGGAAAGGAGAGTTTTTAGTGATACTCATTCATCATGCTCAATATGTTTTCCGACCATGTCATAAAACATTGAAAAGATCCAAGTCAGTAAGTAAGTAAGTAAGTAAATAAATAAATAAACAAATACATAAAAAGATCAAGTCAACTTACTGAAAACCCACAGGAAATAGCTTTCCTTTGCTAGCCGATAGCTCCGTGAGAACACCCAGCTTGTCAATCAGTAAAGAACCTGAAAAAAAGTGGGAGATATTTGGAATTAACAGTCTCTGTCTTGACCTTTATAATATATTACACCCAGCCAACCAATTAGTCAAGCAGATAATATAACAAAGTTAATTACCAATCATCACGTTGATGGATTCTGGCTCAAGCCCAGTCAAGAACTTTCTGCGAAGACTAATACCCTCAAAGTCCACGTACACTCTCCGCTTGACCTCAAATGCTTGAGCTGTTATAATCTGTTGTAAAATGGAACAGCAAAGTGACAAATGTTTTAAGGCCAAGTTATATGCTTCAACACCTAAAGAAGCCCCTTGGAATGACAGTATTTACCTTGCCACTGATAAGCTGTCTGTGTTTGTGGCAATAGACCTTCTTGTCATCTTGGAATACACAGTGGCGGGAACGAGCACACATAAAGTGGTAGTTGCTCTGACAGGAAGTGAGGCAGCAGCCCACCGTGGCACCAGTCTGATTACAGCGTTCACATCGCTGTTGGAGAGAATTAATACAACTGTGAGTTTAGACAAGACTACATTGAAAGAGAAGTTATCTGAGGAATATTGTTAAACTTCACATTAAGATCATGTATAGGATTGCGTACATGACAAATAACTTTACTCTGAGCGTAAATTTAGAACTGACCATTAGGCGGCCCCTCGCAACAGCACTGTGGACATGGAGCAGAGAGCCGTCGTCCTCCTCCAACACCTCCGCTGACCACAAACAGCAGTTGACGTGCGCCCACTCATTCTGCCCAAGGTAAAGCAACCTGCCTGCTTCCTGTGAAAGGACGGGCAGAGCTGTTCAAGGTGCATGGTTGTATGCATTGAACTGCATGCTAACTACATAATACAAGACCTCTAAATTGATATCAGCTGACTAGAATTTAGAATAGCATAGTTTAAACACTCAACATTGTCAACCAGATCATGATTAAAGACAAAACCATATACAAAACTAAACTCAATATTAATGTTATAAAATTAATAAGATAATTTTTGCGCTGAAATCTATTTAATATCACTGAAGATGTAAACTTTTCAAATCATATTCACAGTAGCAATAAATAAAAAAACAGCAAAATAATAAAATAAACAAAAAGTGTTTTATTAATCAAATATCAAGAATGAATCATTCTGAACTATTCAACTTCAATATAAACATTGAAGCTTCATCATCATAATGATTCAGACCAATGCCATCTCCAATAACACAGACAGAAAGCAGCAGGACCACCATGTCACATCCACTGCATAGCTTTGTCAGGTATTTACAGAAACAGCCTAAAGGAATACTTACATTGGGTTTGGCATCGCCATATCTTTGGCACAAAGAACACTGTCTCTCATCCTCTTTAGTCCACCCGGTGTCCGGATCAGCCTTAGAGAGCCTCCCCCTTTTCCCTAGGTGAACACATAGAAGCAATGATTTACAAATAGAAAATAAGAAAGCAATGGACCACAGGTACATATTATTGCACTCATTATTGATGTTCCACAATTTCCTGAGTTACCTTTGAATTTGAGCCTGAAGGCTCGACTGGTCTTGAAGTGGTTCGTGCTAGACGCTTCACTGGACAGCGGAGAGGCCACCTCTTCTTGCTTTACTTGTAGGTTCTGCACATTGGCCTCCCTTAGGACGCCTAGCGGAGCCCTAGATCGCACTTCCTCCCTCTCCCGCCACTGAGCATAAACATGCTCAGTTGTAGGAGGATAAACGGCATGAGATAGCATTCCCCTATGACAGAAAGTGTGCAGGTAAATAAACCTTTTCAGTAAAGATGCTTAATAATATAAACATTCTATCATATGATCAAAACTACACTTTAGCAATTTCATTCTTCGTTGCAAAATTGGCATGAGAAGGCTAAAACATAATCTGTCCACATGCAAGTACGGACAATGTTTGCAAAGAAACAAAACCAAAAGCCATATGGAAACAATCCATTGACGGAAATAAATTACTCACAAAGGCAAGTCTTTGGTGCAAGGCTCCCACACTTTTGGGTCTTGACTGTTGAACCAATTAAAGACTTCCTCAAGAAGCTAGAAGCAAAAATGTGAAGTTAATATACGATCAGCTCCACAAGGTGTCCACCGTTCACTCAGAACACAAGGAAAATTAGTACAAATTAAATTATTACAATATCAAATAAATTAAGTCATTTCACACAAACAAATGTAAACATTACATCACTCTAAGTTAGACAATAAACCATCAACTGGAGGTAGGTTAGCCTTCATTTAGTGACATTTAGATTGTAATTCCTGCTATGTCACATGTAGTTATGTATTGGGGTAATTTTTATTTTAAAGAAATTACCAAGCTAAAGAAAGAGTACCAATATTTAATTAGCATGCCATCATTTCAGACACATTTCCATTTATTTTTTCATTGAGGGACTTACAGTATTGGCTGAAGTAGACAGAATAAATGTTTATAGTACAGTATTTTTTAAACAATATGTCCAGATAACTACCTTTAAGTAGTATGAGCGTGCCAACGCTGTGGGTCTTTCTTCCTCTGGGAGATCCTCCTCATGCTCAAGCCTTTTCCGCACCACTTGCACCACATCTTCATGGAATGTTTTCTATATAAACAAACAAACAAACCAACAAATAAATATAAAGCACTTCCTCCTTTACTTTTAATTACTCTTCGACTTACTTACTTCTACACCCTTAGCAACCAGCATGGCAAAAGCTATGAAGTGAGGTGAATTGCTCATTCCTAATTTAATTTTGTGAAATTGTGCAATGTGCGGACTGGGTGGGGACTGCACTGGAAGAGAATGTTGAAGTCTCACCAAGGTAGTGTAGAGGCCTTTGTCAAATTTCTTTCCCACCGCTCGGAGGTCACAGGCTGGTCGACCTTCTATTCCACTGTCAGGGCCAACCGAGTTTTCGCACTGTAGTACAAACATTTTAATTTCTTTATTTTTGAATATATCCATAAACATTAAATATTGGCAACATAAAAATAACCAATATTAGATCGGCACAGCAGAGTGACCTGTGCTTTACACTTCCATCTAAGTCTCTTACCTGTGAGCAGGTGACAAGGTGTTGTGTGAGGGTGGACGACAACAGGCAAGCAAGCACCTTCTCCACGCCAGCCCTGAGCTCGATATAAAGCAGCTCCCTCCATGCGCTGGGCTGGGTCAGACTGCAAGGCCGGCATGAGTACACCACACTCTCTGGCAAGCTGGACAGTATCTCATACAGGTCATCTGAAATGAAGATCGACACACACTGATGCTTACAGACAGTTAACATTCCATTTCCATGTCCTTGTGTTGTCTTGGTTGTCTTGGTAAGTGAATGTTACAAAAGAGAAGTCACCAAACAGCTGAAAAACACCTTCAAAGTTCTTTCTATTGGCCCGGAACAAAGTTATCATCAGTCATCTAATGTACATTTAATTTCTAACCTTCATTCTCAAAAACCCCAAGAATGCTCACCTGTTAAATCTTCACACTTGGCATGCACCCAGTGGTTGCACGTGCCACACTGCATCATCTGACTGTCATAATCGTTGTCTTCATAGCACTTGAAGCAGATTGGACAGTAGTTGCCTTATGAAAGACAGATGGAGAGAAAGGAGGTGAAAAGACACTTTAACACGGACATGTCAAGTCCCAGTGCCAGATGAAGCGCAGATTGAAAGTTGTAAGCGAGAGCTTCCCGTACCCTGGTTGTAAAGCTTTGAGCAGTCTGGACAAAGCCCTTTGTCGTGGTTCCAGTCAGTGTCCCAACTTTTTCCAGGTGTTACTCCACAGCTCTTACACCGAATGCACGTCATACACACCTATATAGAGAGAGTAACCAGCTCAATCAACCCATTGATTAAAAAAAACAAATGGATAAATACATAAACTTAATGGTTTGCTAGAAACATATTTAAAACAAACAATTACAATTCGCCGCCAGCCTTCTTGTATGCATCTTCCATTGGACACATACACACACAAGTTTTATACAAATCTAACGGTGGAAGTCCACCGAAGGCGTTGGCGCAGGGTACGGGCGCGGTGTGCCGTAAGTGCACGCTTCCGATTAAATCCATGTTAATCCACTGTTGCAGCTCCACTGGCCACGTCAGCCGCACAGGGCCGAGCACCATTTCTCTAATTTTGCGCGAGGTCTATTTTTTTTAACTGCGCGCGGCTACACAAGCCTTTTCTATAGAAACACAAGATAAAACAACATAGAAATGTTTTTGTAAAGAGTGCAATCAATTCAAATGTGTTTTATATGAGTCGACATTGTATCAGAGACCTAGAGCTGCTGTCGTATTTGCTTATTGATCAAGACCCGTTTTAAATACAAAGAACATACATGTATGTAGAGGTAAGGCAATACAGTACAACACATCCCACTGACCAATTTCAACAATTACAGTTGTAGATTATATTGCATTGCAATTATACTGTGACGCTTGGCGGGGTCGACCAGACACACAATGAAGGAGACGCAGACGGCACCTCCGTGTATAGCCAAAGCTGGCCCGGCCCGCCGCAAGGCTTACAACTACCCCGGCCCGGGTTGAGGTGTCCAGACGGAAAATAACCCCTTGGGATGGCGGTGTCCGGTGCACTCGTTCTCTCGTTTCCACTCGCACCAGGCAGCAAGCGCTCTCCTCTACTTCCACACTCTTCCCGGCAACCAACCCCCTAGATACCTGGGCCAATTACCTACTATCCTGGACACCTCCCCTTCAGGGAGGAGATAAACTTATGCAAATTCTAACAACCCACCAATGAACTTGAACCCCCGTCTCCCGCCACCCCCCACAGTCATACACACACAGCATTACACTATTAAAATCTATTTATAGCAGACTACTATAAAAACATGTTTTATACCTTTTAACTGGATAACTGCAAGACCTTGTTTAACTTAAAGTGTCGGCAGAGTTGGAGATCATAGGACATATTGTGAGACAGTCTAAATAAAAATCAACATGTTATGTAATTTTTAAACAAGTAATAAGCAGAAATCACAAAGACTGTTTTATATTTTTCATACAATAACAAATAAAAGGTGGTCGAACTGTTAAAAAAATATTTAAATCGCTGTTGTTTCCAATAGTCCTCTCTCTATGACAACATTGAGACATCTGGGGCACTGGTGAAAAACCATGCTCCATGTCGCACCCGTATGCTGTGCCAACGCCTCCGGTGGACTTCTACCGTAATGCATCAAAACTTGTTTTAAAGAGCAATGATTGATGGTTCTACGCTGCTAGGTGTGACACAACAGGAAGAAAATGAGGGCCAATCTGAGAGCGAGGCAAGAACTATGTGAACTGTATTAAACAGTGTTTGTTCTAGGCATGAGCACTGCCGAGAGCACTGTCTCCATTACACTCATGGATCCAACTGAGTGCACATCCCCGTGCACCCCACTCACCCAGGCTTTCCTTTTCTTGTTTTGTTTTGGATAGTTGGGCCCCAGGCAGGAAGCGTGGTAACAGTTTTGGCAACGCTCACACTCCAACAATGGCTGGAAAAGTGAACAGACACAAAACGCATTGACCAAACCTCATCACAACCGAGACGTCGGACAGAACTAAAGAATGTAAACGAACAGATTGTACCTTTGACTGCTTGTTTTTCTTGCCACACACATGGCAAAACTTGCAGCGGCGACAGCACCAATTCTCTTTGTTTTCCTCAGACGGGCGATCAGCTGGTTCAAGGCAAAACTGGTGATAGGGCTCACAGCAAACTTGGCAATACAGCATCTGCCAAAGAATCACCACATAGCCAGGATTGCCTCAAATCTTCAGAATTGGCTTAATACTTCACAATAAGTAGAAATGATACAGATACACAATAACTTTGTGTGGAAGGAAACTTAAATGTTATTATATTGCAAAATTATTGCATAATCTTAAACCAAGTCGTGCAACTATAAACTAGAAGATCTGACCACAAATCCCGTAACATTTAGACAAAAATGAGATTACAGAGGAACGAAACGGCCAAATCTCAAAATATCCCCCATTTAGTAAACTGTGGGTAGCAGTTACCTCATGTTGCCCTTTACTAGCACAGAGAAGGCAGACACAAGGTGGCACGAGGGGAACGGAAGTCAGTATACTCAGACCGCCCATCATCCAGACATTCTCCAGAGTACAATCCTCCTGCGAAAAGCACAAAAAAAAAAAGAACAGAGAATCTCAACACTTTTGGATGCCAAATAAGGTGGATAGACCAAGTCATGGCCAAACGTTATGTTTTACCTAAAATCCGGACATGTTCCTCTCCATTAAGGGAAAGACTGAGTGTATCTTTGTATAGAAAGCTAAAACAAACACTGACCTCTAGTGGACAAAGAAAGACATTGTGTGAACTTGTGTCATAACAGCACCATAAAGGGTTATTCATTAAACCAATCACTTATCTAGGATTTGATAATATTGTATGTATACATGGAACTCACTATATGAAAAATAGTCAGATTCAGGTGCAACATACAGTTTGGATTTGAAAACAAAAGTAATTTGATTATGCAAAAATGTGGGACTACAGACTAGACTCAATGGAGATGTCTATAGCGTAGATTTAATAAGTGATGGGCCTTGGTGGATGAAATCATCCTGAAGTAGGCGGAAAGGTGTGTACATTTTAAACCCCACACACCTTTCATGTATGTACAATCGAAAAATTTAATATATATATATATATATATATATATATATATATAAATATAAAAAAATAATATATAATAATATATTATATATATATACATATAT
>OMKR01000802.1:11933-24035 GCA_900302355.1 Cyttopsis rosea
AGCAAGTAGTCACCCACCTTGAAATCTACTCTGATCTTGTGAGTAGGTTCAGAAGGCTCCCTGTCTCTCTGCTCGAACCCATGAGCCAAGGCAGCCAGGACACTAGGGGGCGTCTGCTCCGAAGGACCCTTTGAGAGGGGAGAGAGAACTGACTTAAATGAAGGCTACAATCTCTGAGCTTCCCTGAAGCTCAAATGAAGTAAAATAATTAAGCGCTAAAGGAAGTATTGTATTGAGTGTTAAGCCATAGGAACTACAACTACATTGTCAAACATGTCTCCTTCTTCACGACCCCAAACTGAACTCAAATCAGACTTGTGTCCTAACATACTAAATTGACTGCATTTAAGTTCAATCATTTCATGTTAAAAGGGTAATATACTCATTTGCAAAAAATTTTAAATGTTTAGAAACACACAGACTTTGAGAAAGTCTATACAGCAAGTTAAGGAAAATATTGTGAACAAACTATATTTTCGATGTTGTTGCAGGATCAACAACAAACCAGTGTTTCCCACAGAATTAGATTCTATTTGTGGTGGGAGATTCTATTTGTGGTGAGAGATTCTATTTGTGGGGGGTGTGCATGGAAGGAGGCACACCAACGCTCTCTTACTCTACTTGCATATCAGAGAAGAATCACAGAAAATATTATTCTATACTGTGTATGTATTATACAGTCAACAATTTTTTATCTAAAACTGAATTTATTTATCTATTTATTTATGCAAAACTATTCATGAATCAGTATCTATTTACAAGAATGTATAGGTATGTTGTATTATATAAAGAATTTGTCATCATTGTCGTCAATATCAAGATTGAAGGAGTCATATTATGCTCCTTTTCAACGAGTTAATATAGGTCTCTGAGGTCCCCATAATATGTGTTTTGCTGAAAATACCACTCAGATTATTCCTTCTAGCCATTCTAACCTGTGTCTCTATTCTTCCAGGCTCTGACAGGCTGATTCAGTGTGCATGTATGTGTGTGCGCGTCTCAGTGTGTGTGTGCCATGCCCACCCCGGAACTGTTTCTCCCACTTCTGCATGAAGAAGATAAACATTCACTATTTTCACCTCATCAGTCCACCAAAATCTGTTTCATAACAAATTTGATGCGAGAAATAGGCAATCTAGTTGCTGAATCTTCACTCATTACATCTACAAGGCCAAATTTAAATGTTTGTTCTGACTTTGTGCTCCAGCGGCGGGTGGATTTACTCAGATGGGGGGAGGTCCTAATTCTAATGGGGTGAGACAGCAAACTTGAACAACGTGTTTTAGGCCTTTTTTCCGAGGCAGAATATTAAAAAAAACTCACTAGGTTGTCTTTTTTCACAGTATATGAATATGTCCCCTTTAAGTTAAGTCAGCAGCAGAGATCAAAAATCTATATATGATTTGAATATTCAAATTGTATATTGATTATAATTTATTTTTAAGCCAACATTTTAAAATATTTTTTTTTTATCATACATATTTGAAAATTACTCCAAAACCTTTTAAAATAACTTTATTTATCTTTATTTAAACCACAGATTCCAATCTAGGAACTAAATGTGCAGCAAGTGTTTCCAGTAGGAGCTATATTAGAGACACACCAGGAGGCACCCCGGCGCTGTTGGCAGAAGAGCAGTGGATGGACTGCGATTACTCTGAGCAGCAGAGGAATGATTCAGGAATTAATTACAATATAATATATTTTAATATATTTCTTGCCTTTTCCCTGGTGGTCTGAATAAGTCGATAAGTCAATTTTTCACGACTTGCTTTTTAGAAATAAGGTCGCTAAGAGGGTCTGAAAAGTCGCTAAATCTAGCAAGAAAGTCGCCATGTTGGCAACGCTTCTGCACGTGATCATGTTTTGATTCAGAATGTGCACGGAGAGGAGGGGCTATTCAGAGATGGGTTTGTTGTGCTTGTGAGACACCTCTACAATGAAATAAGATGTTATCCATTTTAAATAGTAAAAAAAATTGTGGTGGGCCGCCACAAATAAATCAATGTATGGGAAACACTGCCAACAGTAGATACAGCTAGCTTGTGTGGCTAACGCTATATCATAAAGTCAGACCTCCGCATCAGTTTGAAGTTTTGTTGAAAAGTCGTAAGCTCCTTCCATCTTTGAAATGATGCACCAGTGTTCACTCTTGTTTTGGCACAGGCTTGGTCATTTGCTTGTTTGCCTTAGAATGAAGCTTTTTAGTCTTTGTAGCAGAGGGTTCTAACCCTTTTTGTCTACTAGTCACTATATGTTAGTCCGTGTCTGTGCAAATTTAGTGAAACAAGTTCGGGGGTGCATGAGGATTTGAGCAGAGATTGACAGGTCTGGGGATGAGTTAAATTGCAAACAAAAATACTCAAAGAAAAATATTGGTAGAATGATTTGAGCACACAGAAAAACAAAATTATCACAAACAAATTATGTTTCATTTTCTGATCAAACATCTTCCCTTTTGTCTGCAGTTTCCCCGCACTTTTATAATGTTTTTGCATTTGAGTGTCAAATAAAAGACAGAATAGAATCTGTGATTCCATTAGACATTTTTGGTCAAACAAACACAACCAAAGATATCATGTTAGGTAAAGGTAAAACTGCATGGCCACCCACCTTCTCAACTTTACGTCGCCCAGGTGGAATCCGGTGTGAACTGGACCTGCGATGCCTGACTTCATCATCTGAAATGTCCCCCAGGAAGCCATCCAAAGACACAAAGTCTTGGAGAGGAAACAAAAGATAATTTCATTACTAAATTTAATAGACAACAGAAAAATGTTACACTTTCAATTTAATTGCTCAACACTACTTTATCACAATTGACATTAATGATTAACAAATTGTCAAGTTAATTCAGCTTTTGCCAGGTATGGAAATTGATCGATACTACAATTGAATGCAGGAGCATTATGTATGATTCAGGTGTACTGCAAATATAATATATGCTTTAGGAACTTTCGGTTTTCCCTGTGCACATCCTCCATAACTGGAGGATAGAGTTGCACTAATGTGCAGACAAAGTAAGAAGGACAAACTTAGAGTTTGGAGACATCACCAAAGAACGCAAAGATCGTGAAAGCCACAATGTGCAGGAGTCAGCTCAAGACTTTCTCTCAATAATGGATCAATTTCAAAGATTCTGATGCCAATCACTCAGCTTGAATCCCAATGATTGAAAAAATGACTTTAAAAAAATCAGAGCTTTCCTTTAACCAACATCAGGTATCGTTTGATGTCATTCTATAAGCATTTTGGTTTGGTTTGGTAAGCGTTTCATGGAATTGAAAGATATTTTCGCACACTGTATAATACAATCATATGACATTGGCTAGAGGTCTCCAGGCAAATCCATCTTCCCCTCTGATCTCTGAACACATGTGTAAGTTTTGATTGGACCTGAGAACAGACTTGACACAAAAGCACCAATGCATTTAGTCAGTCAGCAAATTGGTGCCTTATCCAATCTAGCTAGACCTGTATACCGTGACTTTTTCCCTGTTGCTTTAGCAACAAGGCTCACATTTTAATAAAATACAGAATTATAAGCAAATAAACACAGTTATATATACAGTGGTGTGAGGAAGTGTTTGCCCCCTTCCTGATTTCACTTTTTCACACAGGGCCATTGTAGGTTTGGATTTTTTTTCTCCCTTAATAATAAAAACCTTCATTTAAAAACTGCATTTTGTGTTTACTTGTGTTGTCTTTGACTAATATTTAAATTTGTTTGATGATCTGAAACATTTAAGTGTGACAAACATGCAAAAAAATAAGAAATCAGGAAGGAGGCAAACACTTTTTCACACCACTGTATGTAATATTTGAGTATTTAAAATACATTCGATTATTAACATATCTTAATAAACACTGCATAAATACAGCTTTATCTTTTGTGTGCTTTCTCTACTGAAGTGACTAGCAGTGATATTTATTTTGTAAAAGCCGGTTTTTGTGTAAATACTTGTGTAATACTTGGTTTACTGCTGTGGTTGACGTGTTTTTGCTCATCTGGGCATTAAAAGGATCTGAGAATAATTTAATTTCATAGATTGAAGAGTTGTCCCCCTAATTAAAGATATGAAGACTAGGCTGGCAATCACTGCTCCTCCCCTTCCCCTGATTGTGCCAGAGAATCCTCAACTGCCCCACATTACCAGGCACAATCAAAAACAGCAAACATGTTTGGCATTTACAATTTGAGATCTGGGTGTCCCTGATGAGCCTGCGAGTCAATCAGAATAGTTAAGATTCCAGCTGTAATGCCGGTACAATAGCAGATAATTCCTTCCAAAATAATTTCCGACAAAACTCGGATTAGGAAGCAAGCTCGACTCTCGGAAGGGGTCGAATTGGGGCGTTATCAGTCAGATTCCCACCTAGTGTGTTCCAGGGCTTGGGTAATGTCTTGTCAACGTACCTTGACTAAAACGGGATCCGGTGCCTCTGCGCCTGGCTGGAGAGCTTGCTTTGACATCAATGTCAGATTCATAGTCCAACAGGTCGAAGTAGATACGCGGCTTCACAACACGCTTCGGCTGTTTTCTAATGGATAGATTCTGGCTGTCACTGGGGAGATTCTGGCTGTCACTGGGGAGACCAGATGGCGACCCAGTGGTGCCCTCGTCCGCTTCCTCGTTACTTGAATGCCCACCACTGATAGAAGATCGCCGTCTTTTGGAGGAACCTAAGAGAATAGTCAGAATTGACACACTGGAAGTGAAGTAAATGTTGTGACAATCCCATGCTTAGTAACTAAGACGTTACTGGTACAGCACTTTTCAAAACACCTGTTTTGTACAGGTTCACAGATACCATATTTTTAGACCAAGTAAAAGTATTCACAACTCAATACACACTATGCTTGGATGCTGATGCAAATACTGAAAATGCCAATAAGTGTTACCATAAAATTACAATAGTAGTTAGATCACCGATTTTGATGACCTTGTAGGTTTATTATTTTAAGCAATAAATTGATTCACTGCTCTGTGGCAAGCAATGAATAAAAGGCATTGGACACCATGGGATTTAAAAACCAAGTAACTGAAAGAAGGCAGATTCAAACAACAACAACAACAACAACAACAAAAGACAATCTCCACCCTATATAGGTGCGTTACATAATCACCTTTTGGGACTGTTCTGCCCATTAGACGGCGGGCCTTCCGCTCTTCAACCTGATCGCATCTTTTATAGCTTTAGATAGACAGAAAAACAACCATTACATAAATATAAAATAAATAAATATAACTTATAAGTAAATATAACTTGTAAATATCTGTAAACAACGCTGCATAACTAAACTTAATTACTTAAGCACATCCAATCAAACTAAATCAAGGACTGTACTTACACACAACACTGGCGTTTGGTGTTAGGACCACCAAACTTCGGTTTGTCCAGGCAGTTAATACACTTGCCACAGTCTACCTCATGGTGGCAGCCCTTGCAAGCACCGCATCTTCGAGAGCGATACCCAAATGGTCCAAGTCCTTTTCGTTTTGCAAAACTAGAAAGTTTCCTGACCTTTGTGACCTTATGATCCGACAGCACAGGACTATCTGATTCTGATGGAGACCCAATATCTGTAGCAGAAATTCCAGATGGAAAGAGAAAAATGTACATTTATAAAGTTTTCAAAAAGAAAAAAAAGAATTCCCATTGGAAATAAACATTACGCCCTGCAGAAAAGAAAATGCTAAAACGGTTTGCCTATGCAGGTCAACAAGTCAATTGAGCAGCCTAACAAAAGTTTTAAGATTAATTAAGGATGCTTATTGGTTTGTAAAACACAGTCAGTCCATTCTGGGATCCACCAGTCATTTAGTCAGGTAAAGGAAATGAGGAAAGTAAAGGCTTCATAACTTGCATTTAAGTGGCATGCATTAAAGACAAACACTGTAAAATGTTGTGGGTTGACTTCCCCCTCTACCTTCCGTAACAGCCGAGGGTGATATTCCCGTTCTTTCATGCAGTGGCAACGCACTGAGCCTGGGGATGTCATCGGGTACCAAGGCTCGAGGCTGCCCCAGCACCACGGCTGCAGCACGGCACACATGTTTAATACGTGGGCCGCCTGCGCGACGGAACTCCTGGCACAGAGGGGGCAAATGCTGCGGCTGAAAGAGAAGATTGAGAACAAATTAAGAAAGCTTATTCAATACCCGAAAAGGATTTTTCAAAGGAGTATTGCCGCAATGTTGTAGCAGGAGGCTTACATCCCAGGGTGTCTTCGGGTACCAGGGAGTTTTTTACTTTTCAAGACATATTTTAGTGAAATTTAAGATTTTTGGACAAATCATCTCTCCCTTATTCAATCAAGTTCTGCAGCCAAATATAAAGGTAAGCATTAATTATTAGGTACATTTGGCATTTAAGTATTAGGTATGAAGTAGATGATTCTATGAACTGTTATCTAACTGTTTGCTTTCAGGCAGATAGCAAGGTGAGTGATACTGGAATAAATCTGACCATTACTTTTTTTCCACAGAACCTCAGACAGGTAAGTACATGGATTTCTCTCCACGGGTAAGTAGAAAGTTGGTTGGGTTACTCTACAACAGGTTAGTGTAGCAGGTAAGTACATGTTCTGATAACATCAGAAATGTTGACTGATGCAGAAGACCGTGACTCATTTTGACAAAAATAAAAACATGGGATAAATCACACAAAATGTTTATGTTGAAATTGACTTTTAAGGCCTAATATTTGTCAAACTGAATTGAAGACTTTTTAAGGATCTGCAGACACCCTCCTTCCATTTATATTTCTGCTTTCCTACTTCCATTCCATGCTTCTTAGTGCAGTCAAGCATTAAGCTCATAACCTCTGCTTTTTTTGGGAGGTCAGTAAATCAGTCGCTTATTGGGTTGACTTGCACTCATTAAGTCCTGGTGCACAGTAGCCTTGAGATACTAAACATGTTAGCTAAATCTGGGGAAACAACATGACTATTTACACAGGCCACATTTATCTCAGAGGTATAGATTTGGATTCTTACTTGTCCTTGACGCAGTTCAGTCTTGATGGGGACGTCAGCATGAAGCTGCCCCTTCTGTTTCCTCCTTTGTCTCTTCGAGGTCACGTTTCTGGATATGGTGGCAGATGGTCCACATAAAAGCTACAGGGTTTAGAGATAAATCATGATACATAACTGTGGGCTGTAGGAAAATGTAAATGCACATAAACAATATATACATAAGGCCTTCTTTAAACCAATTCCTGTTTTCCATTTCAAACAGATCAGATTACAGTATAGTGTTGTTTTTTTGACTATGCTAACTGAGCGATGCGCACAGCCTTACCCCAGATGACTTAAGTTGTTTCTGCTGATCAATTTTAATCAGCTGGACCTTTGCTTTCTTGAGGAGATTGAACATTCTTTTATTTGCACCAGTGAGGCGCATTTTCTGTGAAGCACCCTTGCCCTCTGATGCAGGACGGGCGCGTTCCACGGCTCTGCCAATCGCCGGTTCAGACTCCATAATTTCTGCTTTGAATGAAGAAAGTAATAATAAACGCTACCATTACATTCTTTATAATTAAGCTTGAAATTATAACATTAATCTTGATTTTTGTTTTGCCTACCTGGGGGAACAGTGGCCTCTTTCCCTGTTAAGTCCTCCTGTTCGCCATACTGAATTGCAAGAAACTTGGAATTCATAGTCCTGACACACACAGACACTTTTCTAACCACGCCAGGGGCATCAAGGTCTTCTATCTTAAGCTTGGATTTGCCTTTCTCTGTATTGGTGGTTCGTTGTCTAAGGCTAATGCTTTTGACCTCATCGTCAAGCCCTTCAGCTAAATCAATGGGTGGTTGAAGAGGTTTAGTGACACTTTCCGTCTTTGTCATTTTTCCACTTCTAGAGATTCCTGGGTGCAAATTCCTCAGCCTTTTGTAAATCTTGAGGTGAGCAGATTGTTTAATCAACTTGGTTGGTCTTTTCATTTTCTGAACACTGTGAAGATTAGTGGATGGACGGGAGGGAATTTCAAATGGATTTGGTAAAAACACATTCTCTAACTTGTTCTCCGGAGGTTTGTCAAGTGCATATACCTCCTCACCGGACTCATGCCACTTGAAACTAGGGTTCCTCAAAAGAGATCTCCTCTTTTCAGATTTTTCCAATGGTTTCTCAGAAAATAATCTGTCGCTTACAGCAGTGTCATCTAGTTCCTGAGTTGAAAACAAATCAAGATCCAATTGTGCATCCGTCTCAAAGTCCTCCTCATCAAATAGCTGAACAGGGGACATTTCTCTGTCCGTGCCATCATCACGCCTCTTTGCTGGACGCCCTGGCAAACTCAACTGCAGACCTTTCTTTGGAGAGTTTCTTCGTGGCAGAATTGACATGCCTACATCATCCATAAACCTTTGTGGGGTTTTGATCACTCGTGAGGACCTCGCACTTACAACAGGCATGATGAAGTGCTTGATGCTTTTGAGAGACTTGGATTTTCCAGGAAGGGCGTTTTGCACGTCTAATTGTGCTTCATCAACTGAAGTGTCAGTTTCCTCCTGCTTCAAACTTTTTTTGTCAAGCTCAATTTCTGCAAGTTTAGAGATGGCCTTTTGTTGTGGTCTTGGCCTTTTAGACCCAAGGAACTGTAGACCTCTGTGTCTTCTCTTAAACTTTTTATGCACTCCAATTAATTTAGATTCTGTTGTAGGTGTGGATGCCGCGACTGGGGTAGAAACTTCATTATCCTTCTCACTATTTTCACTTATCTGGTTTTCAGGCAGCACAGCAACAGTATCAGAAACCTTCTTTTCTCTGGACTTTTGCCTTTGTTTCTGTCGCTGTCCAATCAAACTTTTCCGCCTCTTTTTTGCTTGTTTGAGTGATCGCTTTGGTGATCGCTTATGATCACTTATAGGGGGCTCTGATAAGAAAGACTCTTGACTGTCTATTAAGTGAATATCTGTTTCCTCTTTTATCACTGGCTGAATGTCCTCTTCTCCTGGCAACAAATCTTCTCTTTCCTCCAAATGTAAGCACTCTTCCACTGCAGCCTGCGTGTCCTCCTTTACCTCAGGCCGAGTGTCTACAATCACCTCAGGTAGAGTGTCTACATTAACAAAAATTTGCATATCAGTGTCTTCAACTGGGGCCTCCTCTTTATTTAAAGTTATTTCGGGTAAGACAACTTTCTTCCTCTGCAAAGACTTCTTTTTCGTTGAAAGGTTAGTTTTCCGTCGCCTAGGTTTGGATGGCACAGATTTGGCATCTTTCGTCAGTGTTTCTGCGTCACTTATCTGCTTCTGTACAGGAACTTCAGTGGGCCTAGGGAGGGTATCTTCAGATATCTGTGGGGATTTCTCATGAACTTCAGAGTCTTTGTGGTGTAGATGGGAGGGTTCTTCGGGCAAAGCCAGACGAGAGTCTTTATGGGGGACATGTGTAGAAGAGTCTTCAGGTGAAGCCTGAGAGGAATCGTCAATGTTAACCTGTGGAGTATCTTTATTATCTGTATTTGCTCTTAACCTCCGCTTTGGAGTCGTCAATGGTTTGGAACCACCTCGCTTATTTTGTGGTGTGGGCAGGTTTGGTGCTCTCTTCCTTAATCTGGATGTGAGTGTGACTTCTGTTTCTTGACAAACCAATTTCTCGTCATGAACTCCGCCTGAATCTTTTATGGTCTCATTTTTCTCTTCAATCAAAGGACTAATTTGCTGAATTAAAAACGATGGCTTTGAACTTTTGTGTTTCCCTGGTGAGGAGACCTTTTTTATTTGAAGAGGGGGAACTTTTCCACAATCTGTTTTAGTGGCATCTTGTGAATTGGAATGAGTTACATGTTCAACTTCAACTTCCACCTGTAAAGTGGACTTGTCCTCAAATGGCATGTCAGACTTTTGTTTGGAAACCGTCTCATTATTGACTGTTATGTCAACCTCTTCTGGGGGAGAATTGTCTATTTTTGCATTTTTTCCTGATCCATCTAAATATGAAATGACACTGGTGTCAGAGAAAGAGGATTGATTCAATTCACCAACGTTCTTCTTGGTCTCCGTTACATGGACAGTTTTTTCAATCTCCTGTAGTTTGGTTCCCCCCTTGACCAACGTGAGAGTCCAGATAAATTTGCTTCGCTTTTTCTTCCGAGAATTCTTCGATGGTATATCTAATTTGGGATTTCTGATTTTGAACAACTTTAAACCCGGGACTTTCATTTCCTCGTTTTTTGATGGCACACAATCACTGGGTTCATTAGCTTCTTTATCGTGAAACGTTGATGTTTCATCACAGCTTTCTGGCACTGCAATCTTGTTTAGCCTCTTGCTTTGCCTGCGCCCATCCTTTGAAATGAGAGGCTTGGCCTCCGCTGTCCCGGACTCTTTTAAATGCGATTCGTTTGTACTCAGATTTTCTGCTTCTGTTGCACAGTCTGTAACTCTTTTAGGTGAGACATTTGTAGCTCTATTACTCCTACGGATAACCAGTTTATCAACTTCAGTGTTCTCTGCATATTTTTCTCTCTGCTTCAATTTTTTTATATTCTTTTTGGGCTCTGTATCCATGTCCTCGGTTGCAATGTTAGGTTGGCCAGTTGATTTTTGCTCCTCCAATATTTGGTCCTCAACCTCAATTTTGGCACTCGCCTCAAGATCAGGTACTGTTGTTTTAGATGCAGATCTTCCACGTCTCCTTGCTGGTACAGTTCTCGCTCCCTCACCCTCAGTGCCATGTTTATCACTATGTTGTTCAGTTTTTAATTTGACATGAGCACTTGAAATCTGGTCACCTTGAATTTCATTAGCTTTTGTCTGATCCTGAAATCCTTTGATCTTCAATTTTTTCACAGATTTCTTAAGAGACCCCTTTTCCATTTTAACTTTCTTTTTGGCCACCAACTTAATAGTAATCCTTGGGGTTGTTGAGGCTTCATTTTTGGTGGATTGTCTCTCCTTAGCGTTTTTTCCTTTAAGAGATTTCTTTGTATCCTTTGCAGGCTCTGCATTAGGTAATAAGCTATAAGCCTCTGGCGCAGATTTTAAATCTTTTTCAGGATCTGGAAAGGAAACTTCTGGCTCCACTGTCGCATCTAGTGTCGGCTTCTCTTTTTGTCGTTTAGATTTTGTGTGGACAGGAACACCTATTGAATAGACCCAACATAGAAAACATAATTATTTTACTTATTTGAACGCAGTGCAGAGAAAGAAGGCAATATCTCTTTTGCATTATATTTCATTATATTTTGTGCTTGGTGCAGCCAGGTTCAAACCTCTGGGCAATACTTAAATTACCACAATTCCGCGGAACGATTTGGTTTCATACCTTTAGAAGGATTTTGTCGAGACCGCAAAGGTCCTTTATAGCCTTTTCTGTCAGCTTCAAATCCTCTGAAGTCATCTCCCTAGAAAACAATAGCAAAAAATTAGCACACGAAGTAGCTTAAAATGTATGTTGCATGTGTGTTCCACGCTCAGCCACTGACAATTATTACTGAACTTTCAAATGGCTTGTAAAATGTTCTTTCTCATTGTCTTTCCTTACAATGTTTAGCTTTACGTGGTTGCAAGGGGCACCAACCACAGTTCATTTCATTGGCTGATTGATATCCAACAATAGTGTTTAAATTCATTTTGGATATAGGCAGAAATTGTATAAAAATATAATAGCACATACAAGGCCTAGATCAGATTACAAAAATTAAGTAATAAATAAATAACCATGTTTTTCTTTTGTTTACATTCTAAACAATGTATTTCCCGTGTCTCTCTAGGACGGGGGAACAGGTCATTGGAGGGGTAGTTTAAATGTAGCCTAAGAGACAAATACATATACTCAGATAATGCCCTTAGCGCTAGTCAGTGGGCTTCCTTTGGAAATGTAGATTTAAAACATGAAGCGTCTAACTGCAGACTTCATAGTTATTCCAGTTAACATATGTGATTATTGTAATTAAATACAATTTTGGTACAAGTATACAGTCTTACATTAATTTCTGTAAAGCATAACCAAGGCACTACTGATTCCGTCAGCGACACAGACACAAAACTCTGACAAAACTTAAGATCAAACTTTTTTTCTTTTTTAAACAACATGTGAAATCACTTTCATTCACTCTTAACATACATACCATACCAACATTTAG
>OMKR01000804.1:0-12394 GCA_900302355.1 Cyttopsis rosea
GGTTTAATACTTATTTATGGGGCAACCCCAATTGTGAGTTAAATAAATCTTAAAGTCTCAGTGGAGCAATGTGGACAACAGCTTACATGGATGAATCCTGTGTACTTCTTATCAATTTCTACCAGCTGCTGGTCAGCTTTGTTCCTCATGCTGGGTTCGGGGTCCGTTCCCATGGCGACGAGGTAGGGAACACACTACATGACATGAAAACATATGCATCTTCAGTCAGTACAGATTTACGTTTCAATGCGGTTTAAACATGCACAGGTGAATTACAGGTTCAGTATGAGTGTCGGCCTCCGTTCTCACCTGCACAGGGTGAATAAGACCCTGGTTTAGTGTAAGAGCGATGACGTTGAGAGCGAAGTGCCGCACGCTGGACTGGTTGTGGAAGAAGGCCTCCAGCACCTGCTTCAGATAGAGCTGCATGATGGAGCTGCTCATTCCTGAGGAGATGTCGCCCATCTCCTTCAGATCCTCCTGCTTAGAGAGCTTCTTCCCTGAAAAGACACAGGACAGAAAATATGAGGTATGATGATGCGAGGGCCAAAGAAAAACTCAGCAAAGCTCAAATCAAACATTTTCTTATTTTTTGGATTTCCCAGTCAACGCTTCCCCTCTGGATGAGGTCACAATACAGTCAATTGTGACGTATCGCAAAAACAATTAGACCGATACAGCAAAAAGCAAGAACACTAAGATGTTTTAAAGACAACTTTTAGACAAATCATCCCTCTCTTAATAAATAAAGTATTACAGATAAGTACTATATATATGGTACAGGGCAGAGGTCTGTATCGGGTAGCAACTGGGAAGGTTATCAACGAGATGATTCTATGAACTGTTATTATAATGGTTTCCTATAGGTCAGATGATTGGGAACTGGAATAAATCTAACCATTATTTTCTTTCCCCTGCAGCACTTTGTTAACTACACAATAGGCTTAGGGTTTTATAACATCAGAAATGTTGACTCTAATGCAGAAGAACTTGAATAATTTTGACAAAATATATGGATGAATAGGACAAAAATTTCAGACTATTTAATTACTTTTAAGACCTGGTATTTGTAAAAGTGAATTTAAGACATTTTCACTTTTTAAGGAGCAGCAGACACCCTGTATTTTGTGTTGCTAAATCCTGCTATAGCTAGCAGGTACTATGACTAGAGAATCGACTTTTACATACATTCTCTGTCAGCTTCTTGCATCCGTGTATCCTCCTCCTGAAGGTACGTTTGCAGGTTCTTGAGGATCTGGATTTTGAGGTTGATGGTCGAGTTGCCATCAGCCAGAATGTCATTGTACAAGGACTTCACCTCTGGCACAAACATCTGACTGGGATGCATGATCACAAGGAAGCCTGGTAACGAGAACAACAAAGAAACAGAAAGCTGTGAAGAAGCATGAAAAACACTAGAACACTCAGCCTTTTGAACAGTTACAATAATGGATCACATATATTCAGTAGATTGCGAGCATAAACACCATCATCCACATGCGTAAATTCTTACTGTCTATTCTTTAATGTACCTGGTGACAATATTGTGAGCTTAATGAAAAATCAAACCCACTCAAATGCACTGATACATGTAAGCAATCCATCTTACCTAAACCAATGATGGCTTTGGTCTTGACCTCCTCGTCCTCGTGTTTGGTGAAGTAGAGGAGCAGCTCCAACACCTTCTCCTTGATCACCACCTGCACAGAACACCCCAGCAGTTTAGACACTGTGCAGCTCATCTGAAGGAATCTTGGTAAAGTGGTGCACATATCTTTTTAATAAAAAAGTACTTGACGTCCCACCTTGTTAGAACCCTTGAACTCCTCCAAGTCAAAGTCAAAGTGTCGGCCCAATGCGCCCACGGTGAAGAGCGATCGCAGCAGGAAGGGCTTGTTGGCCACCAGCGTGCTGGTGCTGTTAGGATCCTCCTGGTGCTGGACCTTTAACTTGTTCAGAGCACCTGAAGCACAGAAAAAACAGATTCCCACTCAGAACTTTTATTTGATGGTTGCTGTTCTTGCAACAGTGCTGTGTGAGCTTGGATTTAGAAAACTCACCGTAGAACCTGTTGAAGCAAGCCCAGACAAACTTATAGTTGTGCGTGACTTTGTTAACAACAGCGCCAAGACAGCTGACACAGTTCTGGACCACCTACACGAGACACAAATATACAAGTTAATGAGCAAAAAAAGATAAATGGCAATTTTAGCAGACAGTAATAAACATACAAATATACACAAAAGTGTAAAAACAAAAGCAATCACACAGTAATCTGCTGTGTTTCAGTCTGTGATTTTGAAGTAGTTCAGAAAACATATTTGCTTAAATTCAGACTGGCAGAGCCTTTTGTTTTTCTTTTAAGCTGGAACTCAGAAGGTGAACTGAAAAGATAAATATGAATATGAATTCTGACATTTATTTAAAAATAATTATTTGACAAATACATTGGTGTTGCATCTATTCCAAAATCCTTAAATCATCTTGAAGCCAATTCCTAATTTGGCTTGATGAAAAGTTGTCGTTTTTATAAATTTGGGTGCTCTATTGTCCCTTGTCACCAACCGTCATGCCATATTTGATGATGAGCTTCATGAGGTCTTCTTCTATGGTGGCCAGAAAGGTCTCGCTGGGGTGTTCCATCAGAGGAACCACCAGCTCCAAGATCTTTGCCACGTTGCAAATAACCATGAAGTCATTGGCAGTCTGTGGGGAATAAAGATTTACTTATTGTTACTTATTAATAATAACATTACAAAAAAAATACAGGTTTTCTTAACTGCACTGAGAACAGATTATAAATGAAGTGACAATTCAGTTTCACCAATAACTAAAACCAAATCGTATACACATTAAAGTGAAAATCCATAAGATCGTCAGTGTTGGGTGGATTACAGTCCCAGAATTCCATTCAAAATGGCAATGTTTTTTCCCCAACATCCAGCTTTGCTCCAAGTCACCCTCCTTTCTTGAAACTATGCCTTTATGACATAGTTCTGGTCATTGATTTTTTGTTTTGTTCTTTTGTTGGTGCTTGACAGTTTACTGACTACATCCAGCTGCGCTGCTTTTCAAATTTACCACAGCTGCCTTGTTTGTGCCTGATCTTTGCATTCTTACCAGGAAAGGAGGACACCACCACCAACATATATGACAGCATATAGAAGAGCACATGCAAAGTGCAAATAGATTGAATGGCTGTTTCTTATAAAGTGCCAGCTAAATGAATATGGAATGAATATCAAAAATGGGATTTTTTCTTGTACAAAATATTACAGATAATATTACAGATTACCACATCTGCTATGAGAATGCATGATACTGAGCTAGCAGAGTAACATATTGTGCTCTGAAATAAACAGTTTTGGTCATGAAAAGCATATTGCACCTTAAGTGCACAGCACTCTGAGAAACCACTGTGTACAGGTCAGATGTGATGCTGGCCATACTGGCTATGATGTGATGGATTGGATAAGAATGCTTACGTTGCACTTGGTGGTGAGGTAGGGCTGCATGGTCATGGCATGTTTAACCATCAGCTGGGCCCTGATCTTGCTAAACAGGTACAGAGTTGTGATGCACGCCACGAGCCGCGTCGAGTTTACTCCCTTGCTCTCTACAGGGTCAGAGAACAAATATTTATTGGTTAAAAAAAAAAAAAGAAGCAACAAGTGAGTAATTCTTTATAGTTATAGTGTCACAACTCCTCAAGTCAAAATTTATAGTCTCTCTTATAGTCAGATAGGATTGTGTACCTGCAAGCGACTCCTCGTACTTGAGAATGTGCTCCACCAGATTGTCCACTAACTGAACACACGCCTTTTTGGCAGGTTTGTAAGAAGCATCCTCCTCAGACTTAAACAGCTGGAATGAGACAGAAGACAAGCTGTTTTATAGCGACCTCCTTCATGGAGTTGCTGGTTGCAGCTGCAGTAATAACATTCTCCAGCAGAGGACTCAATACTTACGTTTTGAAGCAGTTGCTCAAACCAGTCGTAGCCAGTGTCTCGGCAAGCTGCAACCTGATAAAAGAAAGAAAATTACACATACCAGTAAGAAATATGATGGACATGTACACATCTATAATCAGGGTGTAGGAATCAGTTAAATTTTGTTAGTGTTTGATGTTGTTCAGCTAGCCTAGCTACTGTGAAATACACCTTGCATCTTTATGACAAGTTAAAATAAAAACATTAAAACAAGGTCTTAGTTTTAAATACAGCTACATTCAGAACTAGAAGTACGATAAAAAGCGAATTTCCGAAAAAGCGAGTATCCCAAGTCCTAATATTTGTAAAATTGAATTTAAGACATTTCAAGGACCATCACTCTGATAATGCAAAGATAAGGATGCCTCCCAATAGCAAATGTGTAATCTTATATTGGATGTGGGAAATTTGGAAAAGATAAAGGTGTTTGCAAGAATGGCACTATGATGAACATAGCAACAACTCACCACATCAGTGATGTTGAGGATTTTCCTGGTCATGGTTTCTTTATCGTGGGCTGGAGTCGGTGTGAACCACAGCTTCTGGAATGTCTCGTTGACCAGTTTCTAGAACATACCGCGTATACAGGGTATTTATTTATTAGACCATTTACCATAAACACTGTACACCGTCAAAAAATGAGACGTTAAATATGGTCTTATATTTTCATGAAAACAAACCCCAAAACATTTACATATGTCAAGTTCTAAATACATTTTTAGTCCAAGACTCAGGGCAAGTGCAATAAAAGATGGACAAGATGGTAAGATAATTTACTCAGAAACAAAGAAGAATGTCACCAGAAAATGAAAGTGCAGAAAGAAAAGTCTAATTTGAGATTTATTTGACTGCCTGCGTACCTTGATGCCCTCCTCATCGTTGACCCTGCGGATCATTCTCACGCACATCTCAGTGATCTTGCTGAAGGTTGGCTGCTCCAGACAAATGTCTCTCAGGATTTTAATCACACGCTTCCTCACACTGATGCCAGTGTCCTGTGAAGAGAACAACTCTTGTGCTTTGATTTCACACGGTGTACTGTCTTGAGCTACATCTCCCTTTATGCCATGCAGTAGCTGGATCCTACCAGGAGGTGGCGATAAGAGACCATTTAATGAACAGAGTGAACTTATGAACCCCATCTCCATGACAACAGCCACAACAATTTAAATGCTGCTACCAATGACTGCCAGTATATAGAGCAGAAGCTTTTTGTGTGGGAGGGCATTTCTAACATGTAGAATATAGATATTATTATGAGGTATACAGCATTAGACTGGGAAGTTGGTGTACTTTGACAGCCTATATGTATTATAGGCTACCCTTAATGTATTTTAGTTACCATTAAAAACTAAAATTACACTGAATTCCAATTTAATTAACTATGTTTCTTAACTTAAATGAGCTCTATATTTTTCTGGTAAAACAGTTAAACCACTTACCAGAATCCTCTCTATGAGCATGTCGTAGTACTGCTCGGTAAGCTGGGGTCTGCTCAGCACAAAGCGGCCCAGCAGCTCCACTGCAGCCTCTCGCACGCTGGTGGAGTTGTCCATCAGGCGACCGTGGACGCCACGTTGCATGTCCGACTACGCAGGACAAAAGGATCGGTGCATGCATTAAGAGATGGAGTTCAACCAGAGCATCTGAAAATAGTCAAGTGAAAATAAGTAACACAAGCCTTTGCAAAATCACACGTACCCTGGCAAGGATACTGGGGTCCACTGCCACGACCTCTGAGAGACACTTCATGGCTTTAGTCCTCACAGCGATGGCACTCTCCCCGAGGACTCGCAAGATCTGCAAGGAAATTAGTTAGGGGATGCACAGAATTTAGTATAACACTGTGCATGTGTACTACTATCTGTACTAGTTCCTTAAAAGAAAACTCACAGTTTCATGTTATATCTGATTTTGTTTAAACAATGCAATAAAAGAGTAATTTAATGAAAAATAAACAGTGCCAGTAAAATCTGTGATTTCATGACTACTGTGACCTAGAATTTCAGTGTTCCTATGAGTGAGTACTAAGAACTCTACTCGAACAAAATCTTCTCATTTAAAGCTAGGTAATTTTACCTACTTTGTATTGCTGTGAAAATATTTATTTCTGTGCAAAATCCAGACTTTAAGTGAACAGACACAGAGTGATTTGTTTCCCATCTTACCTGTGTTAAATAAATATCAAAGCTCTGGGCAAACGGCCTCATGGAGGCCAAATAACGCACGATCAGACAGGAGTCCTCATAGTCCACAGTGTCAGAGTTCATTCTGCAAAGTAGGGATATTTTGAAGGTTAGTAAAGATCTGTCAGTCACAACAATTTAAAATATTATTTGTACGATAGCCAAAAATCAAGCTACAAAGAATGTAGCGTGACAGTGGTTCAACTGACTTAATAAAACATGTGATTTGGATGTAGCGGCTCGCAGCTCTTACTTCAGTGTGGTGAACTGAGACGGTGTGGTCTTGATGATGTTGCGGAGGAACTTCTTGCGCTTTTCAGCACGCTGCATGATTTCGCCAGTGGTCTCCACTTCCTTGGCATGGTGCTGGCCGTCGGACGAGTCCTCATCCTTCTGGTTCTGGTTGCGCATGGACTTCTCCGCCTCCGTCGTCGTGTCCCGGAACCATTGCGCTATATAGAACTTTCTTGCAAACTGAGAGAAAGGAGCTGAGCTTTAGATTCATAACACTCCCAAGATAAAAACATTGAACAAACACAAATCCAAAAATTACATCTATCAGATTACAATGCGTATATCTTACGCCGTGTGAGAATCCCAGGAGAGTTTTTATGCATAATGTGTTCAGTCAACTTACCACCAATGAAGCGTCTGTCTCAGCGTTCTCCTCTAAGTAGTCCAGTAGAGCCTTTTGCAGCTGCTGGGTCTCATCACTTCCTTGGCTCTGTGGAGGGAGAAAAAAAACAAAGAATAAGAATCCATAACAAATTGTTAGGGATGCACTGACTGTGAAATTCTCAGCCAATATCCTGATATTTAGAATAACAATTTCGCCAATTGCTGATGCCGATGTTTTCTGAGTTCCTGTGAACGCAGCATCACTTGCGACACAAATTACAGTTTTCAGAGTTCGCGTGAACACAGCATCACTTCCTGCTTGGAGAGCCGTACCCGCCTCTTCTAACGTAATACCAGAGAATGAGCCCACTAGTTAATCGATGGCAGATGGCGTCGTTGTCTTGGACAGATTTAAAAAAAAAAAAAAATTTAAAATGCGTTGCCAAATATACTTTGGCAGCCGTTAATATAATTGGGCGGCCCGCCCAAGTAAAGTCTATGTGTGGGAAACATTGGATAAACATCAGCCACTGCCATCGGTGAAAGTCATCTTATTTGCCGATAGGCCGATGGCAGTCAACATGGCCGATATCAGCAGATACCGATGTTCGGCTGATATATCTGTGCATCCCTACAAATTGTCGACACGGCATTTTGATAGACATAAGGAAATAAAGGAGTTCCAGTATTACACAGACAAAGAAATCTATATCATAGAAGGAATTCTGGTTAAGTGATAACAGTTGCCAGAAATATAGTGTCAGTGTGGTGCAGGGTAAAAACATTTTTAAATATAAATATGAATGCAGTAATGAGTAACAAACTACATTATTTTGGTTATTCCCCTTTCAAGGATGAAGTATTTGTATTATGAAGAATGGGAAACTTCTTTACCTGTTGCAAGATGCGGTCAATTGACCTCTGATCCATCTTGCTCGTAACTGCATCCTTTCTCAGACGAGCAGCGACTGTGCCCAGGTAATCTAGAGATGCAACCCTCAGCGCCATCTCCGTCTGCTTGTTACTGAACTGGTGCACCTGAGGGCAGGAGAGGCAAAAGATAGAATAAAAAGGCAGCGTTCAGATGCCATAGTGATAATAAAACTATGACGCAAAGACACCTATACTGGTGTAGAGTATCAGGTCAGATGCATGTCATGTTTAAATATGTTAAACACCAAATCACAGTACACATAGCAAAGACACTTGGCGATCAATTTTGGCATTACACAGTGTCTAATTCAGTCTCTAACACACTAGGTTGTAGCACCTAACCAAGGTTCCTGCAACAGCGGTAGAAAAGCAGTGAGGTTGCCAAACTAACCAGCAGTCTGCCAAGAAGACTCAGCAGCAGCTCGGCAGCAGGCCACTCTGGCTTGTTGACTGTAGAAAGCAGATCCTGGACAAAGTTTTCAAACAAGGGCCGGTAGTCTTCTTCACCCTGCTTGCTGCCACATCTGAGATGGAGGAAAAGCAGGAGGTAAAGGAGAAAAATGTAAAAGGGATTGGCATACGACAAGGTTAGCAAGGAATGTGATTCATTGTTTTGGACTGAAGCAGCACATGGACTGCCTGACACTAAGTCACTTTACAGTTTTTTTAATGTACAATTTGCACTCTTGTCTTTTGCACTACAAAATACTCTGGTTCTTTTGTTTTGTTTTGTCTGTTTATATATTCTGTAGCCTGTATATTTTTTAGATTAAAATATTCTTTAGCCTGTATATTGTTAGTCTTGTATATTTTTAGCCTGTATATTTCTTCTAGCTTATATTTTTTTAGGGTTTAGAGAGAAATGCAATTTCAGTTCTCTGTATGTGTGTACACATGTAGCAGAACCGACAATAAAGAAAACTTTGACTTTGACTTTGACTAGTGATTTTTCGGTTAGAACAAAATGATAGAGGTGATCACTGTGCAGACATTTCAGATCCTATGGGTCTGCACACTGAGGGTGGTTTAAAAGCAAATTATTCAGATCCAAGGGATCTGCGCACCCAAGGGATCTGAGTGTTGGTCAAAATCAAATAAGACACAATAATTATTTCTGATGATGATTCAGACGATGATGTCTTACATTATAATAGAGTGACTATGGCTGCTGATGATAGCAGATCGTCAACAGTCACAGCTACTAAAACACAGACAGGAGGTGTGATTAACAGAAACATAGAAACAACAGGATTCTAGATATCTTGCGAAAGACGAAACACATGTTGATTCAAATAGTGATACTTCTGAGCGCATCCATACAAGTTCTTCTAAGTACAGTCATACCGCGTTTTAATGCTGTAGAGGTCAGACAATGTTTAGACCTGAGAAGTATAAATCTCCAAAATATAGAAGAAGTCCCCTTTCTAATTAGGCACAGACTTGACATGTAACAACATATCGACACCCGGTAGTCTTTTTAATGTTGTGTTACGAGGAGCATCTCTAGCGTCTGACATTTAGGCTGTTTTAAATGCATCCGATGATAACACCAAGTTGTTTTTTCTGAAATTGATAGTCATACATAGTAACGATCACAGCATGACAGACAAAATTATCGTGACAGTGGCACAGAATAGAAATGGCGGAGCTCCTCTCAAAAACATCTCTTTATACACTCCAAAACATTGACAACATTCTCACTGTGTATAGCACACTATCTAAATCCAGAGCAGACCCCACAAGAAAAGGTGGAGAGCACTAAAATAATACATATGGGGGCAGGTTTTTCAGACAATCATGCAATAGTTCTCAGACATGGCTATCTTTGAGAGACTTTCAGATGTTAGAGTACTGGTGTTTTATAATCCACAATGATTGTAACAAACTTGAAATGTTCCATACAAGCAAAACACTCATCATGGGTTCAATTTGTATGTACTGTACTTACACAATATCCATTATCACCTCATAGAGAACCTGAAAAGATTTTATAGTTTCAGTTATGCTTGTAAACACTGTTACAAACCATTCAGCTCTATATCTTTCCACATATGTGAAGCATACTGGAACGTGTGTCTGACCAACTGCAATGTCAGAGAAGGCATAATGCTCGATCCCGACAACATCTGTCTCAACAAAGCTGTTAGAAGTTGTAACAAATTGATTCTCAACAGTTTGTGGTTTTTCTCTGCATGGAGATTCCCCCACATGCAAATTCTTTACAGACCCAGGAGAGTTCACAAAACTGATGTTCAATGACTGTTATGATGTGCGACAGTTCTGTTTCATTACTGATGATGTGGCCATGGTTCAGTGGACCCATAAGGATCAACAGCCTTCTAGACCAAAAGATGTGAATGTGTTTGTAGGAGCTATGACTACGGCTCATGCCATGCTGATGTTGTATGATCTTTTGGACAAACTACAAGAGCGTGTGCTGTATTGTGATATTGACAGCATCATCTTTGTGTCACATGATGGTGATTACATCCCACCACTAGGGTCGTTCTTGGGTGATCTGACTGATGAAATTAATGACGGTGATCTGTGTGATGCTGAGGTACATAACAGAATGTCTCTGGAGGTCCAAAATGCTACGCCTATCAAAGGCATAAAAACAAGACGGCTATTAAATACAGGGGCATTACTTTGAATGCCAATAATGCTGCTGTCGTCACACAACACTCTCCACGACCAGACTGGTCGACTACTACTACTACAAGACACCATATCCAGAGGGATAAAAAGAAACTCCACCTTAAAAACACCACAGTTGTAAAACGTCTACAGATTGTCTAGTAAGCACCGAGTCTTCCCCGATTACACAACATTCCCCTATGGATACTAGACAGGTGATGAGAGAAGCAGAGTGGTTAGATATTTGATTTGTTGTTTTTAAATTTCCACTGTTTGTGATTTTATTTTTTGTATTTCTTTTATATGTTATCGAATGATTGAATGAATTTGTGAATGAGTTTTTCTTTATTTACTTGTTATAAAATATGTTACATACAGGATACGCTCGTTATAGCTCGGTCTGACAGCCATGGCGATCCTCTAGTAGCGTTCTTTTACAGGTCTAAAGTGTAGCTTCACAATTACTTTTCCGTATGTAAAGGACATGATTTTGATCTGTCTTTAAAGAAATCTCTATATTATCGATTATCGTTTTCCTCAGAGCTATATAGTGTGGCTTGTCAAAAAACAGAATAGAGTGTCTTGTGCTTGTGTTGGCTAAATTAACACATCGTAACAGAGGCATGTAGCTGTCACTGACAAGTTAATAATCTACTATGTCACTGTACACATACATCTTGTAGCACCCACCCTACCTAAAAAAGAGCATATATAATACTCTCTGGCGGAGTATGGCTTTGATGCGTCCTGTGGACTGGAAAGCCTTAACACCCTCTGTAAATGTCAGCAGGATATGGAGCCATCAATTTGTGGTGTGTATCATAACATGAGGAGGGAACCCCAAAATATTAGTCAATTTGCCAGTCATTGTCACACCGATATTTGGATTACCAAACATAGATATCGCTACACGATTCCTGATGGTGTCGTAGTCTAAAGAAACTCCACTGTGTTGTACCACTGAGGAATTAAACTCCCAGAGAACATCGGGTATGGTATCATAGCTGCCATATGTCAGCATTAAAGATAAGCAGAATTGGACAAGCAAAATCGTCAAAATCTCTCCTGTAGGAGAACACACTATCAGCAAATGGTGGTACTTCTGACTAGGATGATCAATCTGACAACCAAAACAAGCTTGTACCTCTTTTTTCTGTTAACTATAGCATTAATACAACCCCTGATATCAGCCCGTATAATCTTGAGAACTTCTTCAGATAAATAACCCACCAGTAGGGATCCCTCCAGCTCAGTGTTATAGCTGTCGATGTAGTCCTTCTCTTTCTTCTCGTGCAGATATGTCTTTAACAGTTCTGTGTTCTCCTTGTGCTGCAGCCTCCCCTCGTCACTGCTAGTCAGGAAGATGTGATTTGTGCATCCCAGCAAGTGCATCCCAGCAAGCTTTATCATGACCATATCGTATAGCTTCAGCATTAGCAGGAGTGAATAGAGACCCATCCATGTCCAATGACAAGTCATCATCATATCCATATTGTATAGCTTCCCTTGATCAGATCTATATAATAGGAGTTGAAGCATTAGTTAAACAGAACACATTATTATTAGACGCAAGGGTTAGTGTTATGGAATTAACCCTTTCAGACACTTGACTTTCTTTGAACTGTGATAGCACTGAAAAACAGCACTCCACATCTCCCCAACCGAAGAACATATTTTCCAACACATCTTCGTTCAATGTCTTCATAGAACACTTGACCCCTCTACGTTTTAATCTCTTCAATGTTCCATCCACACCACATTCATTCTTATCTTCTGAAGGATTTGATGCTGATGCTTCATAGATCAACATACCTGAAAAGGATCGGTCGCAGGTCATGTTGAAAAAAATAAAAGCGCTGGACAGGACTGCCGAGCCTTCAGCACAGGGAGTAAATACAGCCCTTTTAAAATAAATATTTAACTAAGTACTTAGACATCTTGATTAGGGCTACTTAAACAGATCAGACGATACCAACAATAATGACCCCCTCATTAGGACACACATCAAATACAATCCCAAGTGACCCCCCC
>OMKR01000804.1:16413-37357 GCA_900302355.1 Cyttopsis rosea
AAAAACATTGATAACATTTTTGGCCATATCGCCCAGCACTACTTCCAGAATAGTTAGTGGGTAGTCACTGACTTTGTTCAAGTACTCTGGACCTTTTAGCCATTCATCAAAGGGGAAGCCCTGCAGAGCAACTCTCATTCATTCTCAATGAATAACACCAAATCCATACACAAAGCACCGCTTCATAAACCCCTTCCACTCGACCATAACTTATTAACTGTGCTCATGACCGGAGAGAATATGGCCATTCAAACTTCTCTGTTCGTTTTGTCCGATTGATCCAATTCACTCAGTGATCCTGCTAATTAGGAAAATGACACTATACTGTATCTACCAAGGACTAAACAGGTCTTCCATCAACCGTACCATTAACCTGACTGATACACACTGTGACATTGAAGATCGCTGGTTTCATTTAGAGGGAGTGGTAATAGTAAAGTAACTACCAGTCTGATACTTATTTTAATACGACTACTACCTTTTAGCTACTGGGGGCTTTTTCTGAGTGTTATCAGTGTGAGTGAAATTTTTATGATGCCGGTAAAAGTTTATGCCAAGGTATCCCACAATGCATTGTGAGGGCAAGACGCTGGCAAAAGGTTTCTATGCAGTGTCATCATCAGCTTTGTATGTAGTACGCAGTACGGAGTACGTAGAAAGCCATTTCAGACAAGCATGTCTTTTGAGAACAAATTGCAGTTCTGGTTGCAGATGCGGTTGGTTAAAGTTATTTATCTGAGCCACCTGGATTCATCTTTCTCTGCGTCCAGAATGGTACACTACGTACTACATGTTTGTGCTATCATACAGTGTACTTGTGTATGTGAAATAAACAGAACGATGGCTTTTTGGACATAATATATTGTTGTATAGCCGCATGCGTCACTTCCTTTCAGCACGGCGTGGGTTGATGACATTGACTTTCATGGATATATTTATGAATATTGCTGCATCATTAGAGATTGCAATGATCTGTTTTCTGAGAATGATCAATAGCCGATCACCTGGTTTCCACTGGCAAGAGAAGCCCTTCTTATATTATTAATGATTGGTATTTTCATTCATTCTGTTATTATATGTGACCCACCTTGACATACTTGGCATACTTGAGGGTCACATTTCGAAATTTGACATTTTTGTCTTTTCACGTGATATGAAAATGTAGAATCAGAACTTCAAAACAAGGTTCAGGATCACTTGTGGGAATCAAGCTAATACTTTGGAAGCTATGGCTTATTAAAGATTAAGGTTTTGAAAACAGAAGTTCTGAGAAATCAGCCTTTAAAGATTTAGCAAGCATTTCCAGACTTTTGCAGCATAAAACATACATTTAGAAACACAATTAGTGCTTTAAATGGTTACATTTGAATAGTGCTGTACGCCTTCAATGAGAAAATGTTGAATGTGTTTTACTGAAATAATGCTGGAAAAATTAATTTATAAAAATATTGGAAGATGCATAATTCAAGTTAATCCTTTAATTTTAAGTTTATAAATTTTTTCATTCTAAATTCATGCTCACTATACTTGCATGACCTCTATTCTGTAACTTCTTAACATTCCCATTTCCTGCCTTTATTGTTTTATAACAATGATAGTATTAATAAAGTGGCCCGTTTCAGATTGCGGACATGATCACTTATGTGATCACCTATCCCAGAATGAATGGCAGGGAGGACCCCGCCATTTGCATTCTGGGAATTGCTGTTTTTCTGGGAGGACCCCGCTCCGCGCCTCCCACTGCCAGGGCAGTTCCATAATATTATTGAGAGTGAAAGTGAAATGTATCGCTTCTTGCGTTTATTTGTTGTTGTTTCTTTAGCAATTGTTTAAGGAAGTGACGAAATTTCTTATATGGAGAAAGGAGTGGTTTATCCTAATTAGAATGAGTACACTAATTGAGTCTATTTAGAATGGTTCGTGTTTATCGACACACGTGCGTGTTTAAGAACAAATGTGACTGGTACTCCACATGGTGTTGGTGTTGGATCCACGAGGCCACAAGTCTCCAGACCAGGTGAAGCAGAAGCCCCAATCGCTCACCTCGCTGGGCCAGAAGTGGCCTGTTCAGCACAATTCATCACCTTTGACGCCGTGGCTCTCCTCCGCCCACAGATACTTCCTATTTTCAACAGTGGATAACATCTGACAGCTTTTACAAACGCATGCACTCTAACCTTGTGTACATGTGTGTGTGCGCGCGGGGTCAGTAATATGCTCCCTTTTTATTAGCAAGGGGAGACAAGGCACCCACACACTGTTGTCGCTCAATATTCATTCATTTAAAAAATGCAATGCTTTGGTCCGGGACTTTCTTCAGGCATGCGATGGCAGATGGAAAACACTGTAACTTTATACTGCTCCCCAGTAACTGTATGTGTTTTTGGTGAGAAAAATAGCTTGTACTTGTAAAATTATGTGTGCTCAAACACACACACACACACCTTTTCCTTCCTTGCAGTAAGAGTAATTGCTAATTAGAAATTGTGTCCACTGAACAAAGCAGAATAGGGTAATTTATCAGA
The DNA here is from genome assembly GCA_900302355.1 of Cyttopsis rosea. Classification (NCBI taxonomy): domain Eukaryota; kingdom Metazoa; phylum Chordata; class Actinopteri; order Zeiformes; family Parazenidae; genus Cyttopsis; species Cyttopsis rosea. Next base: position 18,939 of record OMKR01000804.1, read on the forward strand.
GCTTAACTCGAAATGTCTCCAGTACACAACAGGTCAGTGCGTGTACAAGGCTGCACTCATGCATGCACACACACACCCACACACACACATACACCAGACTTATTCTGTTACACAATAGTAGTCATCGGACGTTTAACAATTCAACACTAATAAGAGTTTCCGCTCTTGATGCCCTCTGCAATGTTTCCTCTTCACTGTCAATCTGATCACTATAGTTTAAGTGCATGTGTGTTTGTTCCTTGTGTTGCCATCTTGCCATCGGTGACAGTCATTACTGAGAAAAAAAGGAACCAAACACTTGCTATTAACTAGAATTCATTTAAACTAATATCAGTCCATCTGTCTCACTCTATTATTTCCTCTTCTCTTATTCAATCAAACAAAAAGATCGGAAATTATCCATAGGCACCATGGGTCAGTTTTTCATGCCCCAGCTGCAGTTGAGGACCTTGAAAGATACTTTAGAAAACTTAATGCTGTGATACATTGTATGTATGTATAACTTTTGAAAATTGGACATATGTGTGATTTTGACAATTTTGACAATTGGATGACAAGCACTATTTTCTGAATGGTCTAGGTCAAGTTAAAAAACATGCTGTCATCACATTGAAATGGTTACTATGACGCCATATTTCATCCCACATGAATGCAATTGGGCTCTTTGGATTCAGAAGAGTCTCCGCTTTGTAGCAATACCCAATTTATACAATTCCATGACTGTTTAGGTACCACAGTGTGCAGAAATAGGGAAAAGGAAAAAAAGGCTGAAGCTAACTCACCCTATGTAGCTGACATGTAAAGATGAGACTCTTGCGGTTCTAATGAGCCCAATTTATAATGAGCCCGATTTACTTGTGTCAAAAAAGATTGTCGAGTTTGGAGCTATGTTATGCCTGCTTTTCAATGAGCTAGCATGACATGTTACAGTGCTACGGATTCGTCTGTCAGTCTAGTTTCCGCTAATACCGAAAGCTTACCGGACTCGCGAAAGCTTCTCAAACACGGACTACACCGTGGACCGGCCGACTTGTCTGTTGGGCTTAAGAGGTTAAGTTGCTCCCCTCTGTCCGAAATCGCATGCTACGTACTGCATATATATGTTGGTTCTTCATTCAACATCTCCATCAGTATCCGGAGTGGGCACGCGCTTTCCAGCAGCTTCACCACCAGCTTCACCACCAGCAACTATATACAATTCTATTATATCATTCAATGTAGTACTAGCGCCAAATGTTGACTATTGTTAAATAAAATGTTATTTTCATTCCATAAAGTCTCAATCCCGTGATTGAAATGCATTTATGCATGTTTCCAAACACAAATTACAATATATCGAAGAACAAGCGTAAGTGAGAGTGGGTTAATTGGATAAGTTAGAATGAGATGAGATGAAATGTAATGAGATGTGAGGAGAGAGGACAGGTTAGAACAGTAGCAGTGGGAATCGCCAGGTATCTCACCATACGATATAATCACGATACTTTGGTCCCGATAGCAATACACCAAGTATTATGATACAATACTGCAATATATTATTAATTTCCTTCTCATTTGACTGCAGTAAAAAGTTTAAAACGTTTTGGTCTTCTGTCCAGAAAATCTATTCCAGGCGTCACAGTATCGATACAATATCATGGGGGACAATATCACAATACTATGTTGTATCAAGTGTTTACTCCAACGCTACAGAACAGAGAACATGCACACTGCAGTGATGAGGGATAACTTGCTTATGACACACACACACAGACACACACACACACACAGACACACACACACACACATACACACACACACACACACACACACCTCACTTATGGGGACAATGTAAATCTACACTAGACTATGGCTCCAGTTAGTGTTGCTAGATAGTAAACTATGACGCCTATCATAGATACAAAATTATCTCCCCCCTCAATTCCATAATAATATTACAATATAATTAACCTCGTTCAAAGGGTTGGAGAGAATAGGCAGCCGCAGTGAAAGGGGAAAGTGGGATGGAATGATTAAGGGAGGAAAACAATGAACAAATATTTCCTGTATGTTTTCAATGTAGAAATGTCCCCATAAGAGCAGAAAGCCTGGCGTAAAAGTTTTGCAAATTGGAATGTTTCAAGCACTCAAGCTGCCCAAGCAAGGATGTTGCCACTCAAACAACCCCTAGTACCTCTCGCAAGGTGTGCCTGTTAAAGACATTGGCTGTAGATCAGAGAGAAAATGGGATTGATACAGTGGATTGAAACACAAGTCCATCATTCGCCGAGTTGGTGAACAGCGCAGAGTGCAACTTTCTGGCTCATTAATTCTTTGCCCTGGTTGCGGCGGCGGCCAGATCCTCGATGGAAGTTCAGCTAGCCAAGTGGTAACAAACGACCCTTGTGCAGCATCACAGACCACTGGCTGGGGATTGTCCTTGGAGCAGGAGGAGGTGGAGCCAAAGGGGACCGTGATGGAGTATGCAATGGAAGATTCATGTTGCCGTGTCCTAAAGGGGACTCGGGGCCTCCCAATGGACTTCCTCGAGGGTTCTAATTTTCTGACGGAACTAGAGTGGTTTCACTCATTGATCTGGAAACCGTTGGTGATAACAGCTCCCAAAGTTGCACTCAGAACGGACACGTTTGTGTGAATGAGTAATTTGTTGCCATTGGGTTAAGAACAGATTAAATTCCTTGAGTCAAGCAAATTATTCATGGTTTTCTTGCTTTTACCTCCCCTGATGCATTTTCTACACATATTTTTATAATGTGTAGTGTTTTCGAATCTAGTGAAATGAATCTATCAGGTAAATTCAGTCATCATGACTGAATTTGTGCAAAAGTTTAGAAGACATACTCACTCACTCTCTTTATTAGGTTGTGAATCACCTGCAGTAACTTCATTCAACCAATCAGTCTGTTGTAACCTCTGAGATCCAATCTGGTTGCTTGCTTCACTGTTCTATGTTCAGACGCCATGTATTTGCACTTACATCCCTACCCCATCTCCAAAAGTATTAGGCTGCATCTCCACAAGCGGTGGATGAGGTGTATCATGTTATACCTCTCTCCCCAAATGTCCTTCAGTGGAGTCCATAATGTCAAAACACTGATGAATATTTATTAGAATGTACTTTTTCATTCAACCTTTCATTCAGGAGACTTCGCAGGAGACTACTTTTGGGGAGATGGGGAAAACCTCAGAAATTCCTTTCTCGGTGAAAAATTTGATTATAGCAGATTTTTGTTCTTCAAGTTGGTTTCTATCACTCAACTTATTTTCAAAACTAATAAAATGTCCAGGCTACTTGCTCTCCACCAGCATTTTACGGGGGAAAAAAGTTACTCACCCATTGTTGCACTCGAACTACAGCGCAAACTGCAATCTTACAGTTCCCTTTAATGCAAACATGCAGATCAAGATCATCCTTCCATATTCCGTGTGATGTCAAGTCAGAATGTGAAACTGTTTTGATAAAATAAGGTTATAAATTGTATCTACTTGTAAAGGACATCGGCTCTTCTTCGCGTGAAAAAAATGTTACGGTGACGAGAAGAAGTGCTGATGTCACTTCCTTATGTAATTGCTAAAGAAACAACAACAAATAAACATCAGAAGCAAGAAATTTCACTTATCTGTGAAAACATATAATCTACGTGTTGTTATGGATCACGAGAAGAGGGTGGCAGAAGCTCTCTATCATAATGCAGGAGGCACGGCGCACGGTCCTCCCAGAAAAACTACAATTCCCAGAATGCAAATGGCGGAGTCAGGGTTAGCCAGCCATTCCTTCTGGGATAGGTGTTCATGTGCGCAATCTGAAACAGGCCACTTTCTTAAAACGAAAACAATAAAGGCAGGAAATGGGAATGTTTAGAAGTTACAGAATAATAGGAGTCATGCTAGTAGAATGAGCATGAATTTAGAATGAAAGAAAAAAACTTAAAATTAAAGGATTAACTTGAATTATGCATTTTCCAATATTTTTATAAATAAATTATTCAAACATTATTTCAGTAAAACACATTCAACATTATCTCATTGGAGGACTACAGCCCTATCCAAATGTAGCCATGTAAAGCACTAATTGTGTTTCTAAATGTGTGTTTTGTGCTGCAAAGGTCTGGAAATGCTTCCTAAATCTTTAAAGGCTGATTTCTCAGAACTTCTGTTTTCAAAACCTTAATATTTAATAAGACATAGCTTCTAAAATATTTGGAATTGGATTATTTGATTCCTACAAGTAATACCTTGTTTTGAAGCTCTGATTTTACACTTCATATCACGTGAAAAATGTCAAATTTCGAAATGTGACCCTAAAGTATGCGGTAGCTCATGTCATTTTCACATTTTTTTCTTTTCCCTATTTCTGCACACTGTGGTACCTAAACAGTCATGGAATTGTAGGAATTGGGTATTGCTACAAAGCTGAGACTCTTGTGAACCTAAAGAGCCCAATTGCATTAATGTGTAATGAAATGGCCTTGTAGTAACCATTTCAATGTGATGATAGCATTTTTTTACATGACCTTACTGTATAAAATGACCTATTGTAGGATATAGAATAATCACAGCTTAATGAAACTCTAGACCCAATCTAGACACCTAGACCATTCAGAAAATGTATGGGATGTCCAGGTACATTGAAGATAAGTGGTGTTTTCTAAGCCACTTTCATCTCAGCTTGTCATCCAATCGTCACAATTTTCTAATTCACACAAAATCTCCAATTTTCAAAAGTTATTGATATTGCATTACAGCATTATGTTTTCTAAGGGTTTTTCAAGGTCATGAGGTCTTCAGGTGGTCTTTTGTGGGGATTTTTGACCATTTTTCCCCATTCTCGAGTGGTCAAAAATGGGTAGAAAGCGTGCCAAAGCTGTGTAATTAGTGGTATCAACCCACAACTTGGTGGGGAAACTAATCACACATAATTGAGCATGGGAATGGCCATCATTAGGCATGGGTATAATATTTAAAGAACCTTTACACTCAAAATATTAATAATTGTATTAGGTGCAATTAGAAATATAATGTTTATTACCTTTTAATTGATAGAAAAGATTGACATACAAGCTGCATCTCAAATGATTCCTTAGGGTCTCAGGCACTTGTATGTTGCACCAACTGCTGAGCCCCCCCAAACTCCAACCCCTCCAACTCACTCGGAGCCCAAGAAATGGGCCTGGAGCTTAAGAAGTAAAATGTTGTTGCATGCAGCTCACTATGGGGGAGCCAATTCCCAGGCTCCCCCTGAGTATTTGTACAGGCACTTGCCCTTTCTCTGTCATCCCAGACGCTGCGTCAAGTGCTGCGCACCATGCTCAAGCGGCGTCATCAGGCTCTCGAAATACCCAGTCAATAGTCTCTACCTTTAGCATTGCGTGCAGAAATTCTTTACTTCATCCAGATCATCTCACAATGCATCGGCAGTCCAATTCCTATCCTGAAATTTCTCTCCATTACGCTAGCATCGTCAACGCCATTAAACTCATTAAATACCCATACCCATGATCCCTCCAGCGCGTCACAGTTCAATCTTAAAGAAACATTCCAGCATTTGGGCATCCCGCCATCCAAGGACAAAGCAGTCGGCCCTGTCACCTCCCTAGAATTTCTGGGTGTCTCGCTCATCAGCAGCAAAATGGCTCTCCTTCTCAAGAAATTGGAATGTATCCACCAAATTTCCCACTCTCTTCCCAGCTCTTTCCAGTGGCCTCCTCCATTCATATATCGATATTCATATATTTATATTCAATTCTGTACAAGCCCGCAGCTTCATGGAGTCCTATTGCAAAATCACTGTCAAATAAAAGCTGTTATCCTCATCTAGTCTGTCATCTAGTTCTGATTGAAATGGAGATTTATTGCAAGTTCAAGCAGGAAGGCTACCTATTTACAGCAGGTGTAATTCATCGGCTTAGGCTCGCAATATATCAACCAGAGCCAGCTCACTCCGGGCTCCCCGCGAGTATTTGTACAGGCACTTGCCCTTTCTCTGTCATTCCAGACGGCACGTCAAATTTGTCATGGTACAATAAACATGGCTATATAATCTAACTAAATCAAATTAAATCAAATAATTGTTTTAAGAAATTTAACAATAATCCATCATTTCTATGCACTAGAGGGAAGGGTTAGTTTTAACAAGGATGAAACAAAGAAGAAACCCCTCGCTGTTTTTATAATGCTATGAAGAAACTGAATTAAATATTTGTTTCACCCAACCTCATCTGCAAGTCACTCTTTAAAATGATTAAATTTTCCATCTGTGTGCAATGTTTAATTCTTTGATTTGGTTCAGTATTGGGTGCTGGGCCAACCCCAACGCAATCAAAAATGATTCCCTGATCACATTGGACATGTACTTGACAGCTCCTCTGTGAACCTCTGAAGAACTACCCAGAAACCCTTTCTCTATGGCCCTACACAAAGACGTTCATGTGTATCTTTCAGCCTCTAGTCTTTTTCTATGTCTAATGTTTTGTTGCAATAGGCAATACTGTCCACCTGCTTCCACTTTAATCTTACAGGAACAAGTTTCTCCATGACGCCCCACTCCTATTCTTTTCCTCAACATTTGTTTCGTAATCTCTCTTTCTGTCTTCATTGACGTTTATAACTGATGGGTAGACGTGACCAATCACTGTCCAAAGGCCAATAATAGAGTGTAAAAAAGCAACCACTCATTTCTAAAGGTTTAGGGCTGATGAAGATCGAATTGAATCAAACTACAAAGTTTCTTGAGGGCCATGGGTTGGAGATCATTTCAAACCTGAAAACCTCTGTTTGGACGAGCCTTGGGCCCCAAAGTCCATTGATAAGAACGACTTAATCAAACCAAGACTTATCGAGAAGATCTTCTGTAAGGACTGTGGACCTGATGGCTGGACCATATCAATCAGCAGTAATGATATATTTTTTTCTGACCTTAGGTCTGAAAGAGCCAATAAAAATTAAACACAGTTCTTCCTTGATGGATGTTGCATCCTGTTAATGATGGCACCGTAGCAATTGACTTTTTTATTTAACCTAGGGTAGATTAATAGAGCACGCTTGAGGGAAGGAGCAATTTAAACAATCAGACATATTGGCTACTGTTAGATTCAACTGTTTAAAGCGACCTTTTTCCATTAACCCCCCCCCCCACACACACACACTTAAACCAGCACATAGATTACACAGCCTTTATGTGGAGCGCACTCAGGTCAACTCAACAGCGTCTTCTGTACTTCTCTACTTTCTAAACAAAATTACAATAATGTTGACGCAGAAAATGTTCATTAAACTGCAATAGACGCACACACATGGCAGATGCAGGCCATGTCCATTCATTATATATGCCTGTACACACCTACATACACAGCACACAGAGGAGGCAGTGGAAAAATCCCAGTAACGGTCCAATTAATCAAAAGCAGGTCTCAATGCCTCTGGGACCTGCCTTGGCAGCCTTCTGCCAGGGGTGGGCGCTATACATCACTGACGCCTGGCTCTGATGATCAAGGACAATGAAGGGTCCACTGAGATAAATACACAGAAGCAGATGGGTGGATGAATAGATAGATGTCAGAAGGAGGGATGGAGAGACAGATAGATGGAAGAGTGGACTGGATAGCGATGTCCTTAACCTCAGCCCCTGTTACTTCTGTGAATTACTAGTATTATCTAATATGTAACAGTGTTATGTAACTCATTTACAAAAAAATGGTAACTGTGAGCCATTACAGATACAGAAAGGATTATGGCAAGTACGTATCAAAATTCCTTGGATTACTGAGGGTTCCTTCCAAACATAATTATCTGACAAGGATGTTGGCACCCATTGCAAAATATGCCTAGCCTCGTGCAAAGTGTGCACTGTTGGATTTTGTGAGCTTGCCCCGTTGGCGCACTGCGACAGCATCATGGGTTTCGTTAATCTGATTGGCTGAAGGTGTTGCCTTGTCTGTCAAGGCATGGATTCAAATCAAATGCTCACTGCAAAAGGCCAGTCTCTCTTGTAATATGGGTTGTAAAGACCTCGCAAGACTGGTGGAACCAGGCTAAAGTATGTCTGCAACTGGACATACAAATGTCTCTGGTTTCAAATGACGTGCTTGCTGTGGCGGCATTGCCACAGTGAATATATAGAGGAAGATACAGGTAGGTATAGTGCGCCCCTTCCACCACCAGATGGCACATGCATCTTCTACGAGTCCACTAGTTAATCGATCATGGATGGTGTTAGTGAAATGCTCCCACACTTTGGAGGTTTTTGGTCGTGAAGGTGTTGCCATCGCGCTATTGTTTTGATATAAGCTGCTGTAACGTCTTGTTGTAATGTGAGCTGCTGTAACAGCTGCTGTAATTTCCCCTCAGGGATCATTAAAGTACCTATCTATCTTTCTATTGTTCACTTCACTCCAGAGCATTCAGAGTCAGCATGAAAAACACACACGATGACGTCACTAACAAATCGACAATTAAATTTGTTGGCAACTCATTTGGTCATAGATTTTTGTCGATTATTCATTGCACCCCTACTTTGATGATGGAGACCGTGATTTCAGTGGGTACAAATATTGTGACAAATTAAACCTAGTGTGAGTTGGTCTGGATAAAAGCATTTACTAAATGACTGAACTGTGAATGCTACTCGCACCTTGCTTTCCAATCATTGAAAAGTGTTCATAGCATAACCTCGCCTGAACACATCACTATTGAGAAACTTACCTGGTTGGTTGAAAAATAGTGAATGTATCCTTTAGCCTCAACGACGCAACCAGTCTTGCCTGAAAGTGAATCTAAACTGAGAACAATTTGTCACAGATTTACCGGTTTATTCTATCCACTCCGACGTCAATATTCAAGAGAGTTGTGTTTGACGTTTAGGCTCCACTCCCGTGACTGGTCACTTCCTGATTGGACAACCCTTGCTCACAGGGAAGGCTGCATAACCCCCCTGTGGGTCAAAGAAGGGGTCAGAGCATTAACACAGATTCAGTGTTATTGCAATTCAGTGTGATTAAGAGAGATTATATCTTCAAATGTGGAAAACCTATTCAACATTTCAAAGCAGCAAATAACCAAACATGCCAAACACATATGGGATAAAATTAATTAAATATATATGAATTTCACGCTTGATTTCATATTTGAAATTTTTTTTGGGGGGTTATCAAAATGTTCCAAAATGTTTTCAATAATTCAACAAAACGTTATTATTATTATTAACTTGCGCTAAAACCTTTGCTTAAAGTGTGCTTATATTTGGATTAAAACAATCATCTCTACTCACTGAATGTGTAACAATTGGCTGACAGATTCAGTGTAGGTACCTCAAAACAAGCTTGGGAACATAATGTAAATTACTCCTACTTGGACAAAAAACACACCAAAACTTAAAGCATACTTGCAACAAATGAATATTTATTCGACCAACCAAAATTAAAAACTTCATATCACTGCCCTAAATATATGTCCCTCTGAGAAAATCCCCTTCCCCCGCCCCCTGTCCCGTCACTGTCCTTGTTCAATAATCACACATGAAACAAAAAATGAAACCAAAGGGCCCGGCTTGTGTGTATGTATTGTACACGGTCAGGATGTCTACATACATTTTTTACACTTTACCTATTCACACCACGCTAATCTCATCAAAGATCCGTCACTGCTCCATTAATCCTGTATGGATCATTGTATGGATTATGTCACAGGTGGCGTGGAAAGTTGTCTGAACAACATATACCAAGAATAGGGGCGAAAAAATAAATAAGACTTTGATACATAGTCTACATAGTTTTATATACTGTACAGTATCCTGTGCATTATTGCACATGTACAGTTTTCGCAATCAAGACAACGGTTGGGAGAATGGTTTTTGTGCTAATTGCTTTGTGCTGGTTTTTAGTGCTTAAAAATATTGACTCAGTAGATGGGAGTCCTGACTCAAATACTACAACCCTGATGACATCTGACACCTCAAAAATAATACTCAGGTACTGTTATTCTTTTAAACGATACTCAAAGCATTTTTCCATTCTATTCCAACATGGGTCAGAGTGAGCACATACTGAGTCACCCAAGTTCTCACAAGTACATAGTTACTCATGTCACTCAAGTCAGAAGCCATGTCGTAATCAACAATCGTTGTAGTTTGGAGTTACGTAGTGCCCTTTACTCAGCGTTAACATTCTTGGTTCATAGTAACAAGGGTTTGTACACATTTTGACCAATGGCTTTCCATGACTTTTCCATTACTTTAATTCAAATTTCCATGACCAATCATTTTGTGAAGTCTGGGTGTATACTGTCAAAAGTGAATGACTTTGAATAGTGGCTTTTATAATTAGTTAGAGTTCAAAATATATAATTTGCATATAATTCACAAAAATAAGATGCTTATTGTCGCAATAATATGCACGTGACGCTCCCCTGCGCAACCGGACGACTCAAGGTTCACCGAGGCTTCACCCCAGCCCTCTAGAACCCACACAAATCACACACACCGTTTATCGGCTCCTGTTTTGTAATAATTCTCTTCCAACCTCTTCCATCCAACACGATGCTCCGATCGATGTAAACGTACGAGCACGGTTATAGCCAGCGGAGCCAACTAGAAAGTTCGTAATTGTCCAAAGAGAAAATTAATCGAACAGCAAACACACTCCGAATACCGCTGCCACCAATGTAGCATCCGAGGTGTTTGGGCTTCAGGAGAACTCTTATGAATGACAAGAACTCTAAAGAACAGCCTGCGTTCATTTACCGCGTTAGAATATAACAGCGTCGCACTCTCTTCAACATCACTCCCAATGAATCCATACAATCCAAGCGTTTACGTCAACAGAAGCGCGCCCATAATACTGGAAATATGCGCACAACCAAAACCACGGCAGCAGCGCCTTACAATTGCTATTTTGAACGTTACAAAATTTATTTTAAAAGCATATAAATTATTTTAGTGTAAATGAACAACATGAACATATTTATTAACTTATTTATTATTATGACTTTTCCAGGTTTTTCATGACACTACGAACCCTGTAGTAAATATGTAGCTACTCTTGATTGGTTAAAAATGTTACAACAACAAATGTTGAAACTGTAAAGGAGCTTCTGCTATTGGTCCATGTCCAAGGTTCTAGCCTGATTGAGGTCGAAAGAGAGAATGTATTTTAAAATGAGAGGTGTAAACGACAAAATGTAACTCGAGTAAAAAGTACAGTTTCCAAACTCTACTCAGAGTGGTGAATCTTCAAAAGATGACTTAAATTGAACTGGGCCACCTCTGACTGTAGACGTACTACAGTCTCATTTATCGACGCCTATGAAAACAAAGAGTTAAACGTCAAATAACATAAGAACTTTTAGCTTTTCTATTGAAGAATTCAACTATTAAGCATCCATAAGCATCACCTTTTGAGGACGACCTGTTGAGACCGAGCTGGCCGTAACAATGGGTGACAATGTGCGAACCAGTGTGGGGGAGGGCAAGTGTATTCTGAAGAGCCGCACTGACTAGATGTGAAACAACCTCTCTCTGTCTCGCTCTCTTTCGTTCTGTCTATTTCTAATTTTTTCCCAACCTTTTTTCTCCTACGGCACACCACTGTCCTGTTAACCAGTAAAAACGTCAGAAACATGTTTATTATTACAGTATGGCCTATTACTAGTGATGTGTGACTCGCAAACGATTTGTTCGTAGTGAACAACTCTTGTCGGAGAGCCACTCCAACAAGAGTGGGCGAAGGAGTGAATCATCAATTCCCAAACTGAAAATAACTCTTGTTCATCATCAGCAGCATCAGCTACAAACTGCACTACCTGCACCTGCGCCTCAAAAACACTTTGGGTACGTGCACAAACTCTACAAGGTCTCGTCTTTCCCAACGTCCTGACACACTCACCTCCTGGGCCACGATGGAGGAGATCCGAACAGCCCTCTTCACACGGGTGTTCCTGCGCTCGCCGCTCGCCCCCGAGGGTCTGTCCTGGGACGCACCGCTGTCCCGCAGGCTCACCGTGGACATGGCTGGAAGAGTAGTGTTCTATCTACCTCATTATCTTTTTATCCATCTATCTTCCCATTCTCTGCCTGTGCTGTTGGTTTGCCTCCTTCACTGTGGGCTTCACAGTGCGAGTTTCTTTGAATCTATTCCTTCATCAGAAACCGCCTGTTTGTCCCCTCTCTAAGCAGGGGACAAACGTGGTAGCACTCGATTCCTACACCGACGAATCGAGTGCTGAGGCTCAATTTAGTTGAAATTTCAATCTGAATACCGCCAGCTTCTGATTTGTAAAGTCTCTTAAAGTCTTTTCCTGATTGTCCCACGGAATTTCCAACTTTACTGAAGCGAGCTGAAACGCAATTGAAACGGAACCCCTGAGGGCCAAACCGTGTTGTGGATAAAGCTGATCCAAGAACTGTCACACTTGGTCTTCCAAAGCCAGAATGTCAACCAGCCAGCCGTGTTCCTGTTGGAGTGCTTCCCTCTCTCTCTCTCTCTGTCTCTCTTTGGGATCATTTCATCCCTGTGTCTCCCTGTGGGTGTCCACGCTCTCTGGGTTTACCTTCTGTGGCGCCGCCCTCCCTCTCTGCTCCCTGCACTGGACGGTCCCACCCACAGCCTAGTCTAGCTCCACTTAGCCCTCAACTCTATACCAGCGCTGCCTCCCCTCCTCTTTCTCTTCCATTCTTCTCCTCTCCTCCAGCAGTGGTGGTTGCAGCCAGCTGTAATTGCAACCCTCCTCCTCATCCTCATCCCTCTCCTCCGCTCCTCCATCCATCTCCCTCTCTGTTTCTCTGGACTCTTGTCCCCAGGGTCCGGCTGAAGGACTTGATTGATTCCACCTTTCCTCAAATAAACACAGACACGCCTCCGTAAAAACCTCTCGTCTCCTTCCCCCTCTCCTCCTCTTCCACTTCTCTCCCACCCTCGCCATGCCTCCGAGTCGGTCTCTCTCCGTCCCGCACCTTCACCGCCGACCCCCCCTACCCTCCTCCCTCTTCCCCATCCTTCGTCCATCATCCCACTCCATCTTTCACTCAACTGGTGTTCCCTGCTGCTTTCTCGCTCTCTGCTGCTCATCACTCATTCATACAGTATGCACTGTACTGCAAATAACTCAGTAACTTTTAAAATAAGTAACTTTTTAAAGAGCACAGCAGACTGTAGATGCTCACTTCAAAGGACGACAGATTGCCTTTCATTTTATGTCCCCCCTCGTTCCCTAAGGTCATCTGCACCATGCCTTCTAAATGACCCAAAGGTTTCCACAAAGAAAATGGGAGACGCTGCTTTAAATGTGTCCGCCCCTAGGCTTTGGAATACCCTGCCACTGTACATCAAGGAGGCTGCCTCAGTGGACATCTTTAAGACACTTGAAAACATACCCTTTTAATCTTGCTTTTAACTAATGCTTATTCTTTGAATGTTTTTATTTAATTTTATTTTCTCTTTCATTGTTTTTTAAACTGTAAAGCACTTTGAGTTACATTTGTATGAAAATGTGCTTTATAAATAAAAGAGTTATATAGTGCTTTATAAATGAAGAGTACAATGTAGGAGAATACAAGATCATTTTGCTTGGCACAAGTATTTGTAAATGTTTCCCCACATTGATCCTTTGAAATGTGCACAGTGTCAAGTCTAATAAAATGGTCTGATGTGAGTGAGTGTGCTTAAATGGGGCTTGAGTCGAAGTTCTGAGGCTATCTCCATCAGATGTCACCACAACAATACTCCCTCAGTCCTAACCTTCTTAGCTATCTTTGAGTCATTTTTTTTAAGCCACAGATATGCTTAAAGTGTAAATCCATAAGGGTACTTTGTTAAAAAAAATCCCATATTACATTATTTTTTTAACTGCCACTTTTAAAGACATTCAACAGCCATTGAATGTCTTTGTGTCAAGCATGTGCTCCTCCGTTTGAAAACTTCCACTGCTCAAAAACATCCTTCACTTATCCCAGATTTAGCCCAAACGTTGCACAATTTTCCGCGTTATTTAGTGAAATTTCAAAAGTGCACTAAATTTTTTTCACATAGATTTAAGAATTATGTTAAATCTAAATGTTAAATCTAAGTATTAAATCGAAATCGAAATCTTTAATTGTAATTGTAAAAATTGGTAGCATTCCAAAGTTGCGGTCCCCGCCACCACCCGGCAAGAATGCATTACTTGGGTACATGCATTTAGCATTTGACTGACTGAGCGAAGACGAGGCTAAGCCTGGAAGTTGAGAAAAAAAAGCTGTTGCAGTTTCGAATGGGATTCTAGGACTTGGATTGTCATACAATATATTTCTCTCATTTACAAGAATTTGTGATTCAATTAGATTTGTAATTGGTTTTCTATGGGGGCAAAGGATCCAATATTAACACATTTTATTTCCAGTGTATCACACAAGTACAATCGAATCTCACCTGCTGTAACAAGGTAAGCAGTCTAGGCCCCAGAAAATGAAAACAAACAAAAAATAATGTAAGATTATAAATACATGATTGTATTTCTGACAGACAACTCTTTTATTGAAAGATTATCTTTATTTACTTAAAATCGTTTCAGTATGGCGTCTGGGCTCTACTGCTCAACACTCACGGCGGGGTGTACAGAAAACATAGGCATGTTTAGTGCGCTAGAAATATAGGAGTGATGAGCTTGAATCCCCCACTGGATAGAAGAGTACACAACAGGTGGATGCAGGGGAGGAGGGAGCGCAGAAAAGCAGGCAGGAAAGCAGGCAGTAAAGCAGGTACTGTAGGTCAGGAGGGATTGGTTGCGTAAATAGGCCGGCCCATAAGGGCATGGAAGCGCGCGTCGCCGTCGAGTTTTCTGACAGAACTAGCTCTAACCCAACCCCAACCCGAGGCAGCAATACCACCAATCTGGATTAACTGGTCAGCCAAACCAGCTCAGTTGCAAGTATAATCTGATGTTGGGTGAAGTTTAAATGAATCACTTTGATGGATGGAGGAACAGTTTTGATATAAAATGTGTTCATTTTAGTCTCCTGAATGAGGTTCTATTGTACATGGGTTAACGGTGGCGCAAGAGGTAGAGCGGATCATCCAGTAATCAGAGGGTTGCTGGTTCGATACCCGGCTCTTCCTGGCAGCACGTCGAAGTGTCCTTGAGCAAGACACTGAACCCCTAACTGAAACAAGTAACGCAGTTGCCGCCATCGATGTATAGTATGAATGTGTGGGTCCATTTACCAGTTTACATTTCCATCACCTGCTGTAAGTGGTTGGCAGATGTTTGCTCTCTCAAACTTCTTGTCAAACAAGATGTTGAAATTGAGCAAATCAGTTGAAAATGGTTGCAGTTCAAAAATAGACCAGTCTTTTGAACCAGAGTACTGCAGAATGGACGAGGCTTGAATAGATGTGAGTCACTGAACGGCTGAAAGCCATTGGTCTTGTGTTAGCTGGTAGGAGGCTGATGAGCTAGAAAAGCTGTTATTCTTTTTCATATGCTTTTTTTTACGCAGCATACACAGACCCAGCATATCAAACTATACAAACTAAGGCAAGTAGTAGTAGTTTGTTAGTTAGTTAGTTACTTAGGTCTTCTGTTAACCTACTGTATGTGTGTGTGTGTCTAGTCTTATCAAGGTACATAACTCAATGTCTTACTTCATGTGTTGAATTAAAAGATGACCTGTATTTGAAAACGACTTTTTTGAGAAAAATAGAAAATCACTTTAAATGAGTTCTATGTGTGTTTGTGGTGTGTAGCAATGAAATGCAATATATATTTTTTGTGGTGGTCATGTGACAAATCTGACACACAAGCAAAATCTGACATATCTGATGCATCGGGCATGGTCTGTTCTGTTCTGCCAGGAGATTTGTGCTGGGCTGTTAGAAAACTTTAATTCTAACCAAACCAACGTAGGAAACAAACTCATGGTCAACAATCTAATTTCATTGCAAACTGCAAACTCATTAAAAGGCTCCATGGATTCACGAAGAACCATCACCGACTATAGAACCAGTGGATGGCTTGTTGTGTTCCTGATATGGTTTTTGGGATATTCATATATTCTCAATTGTTATTTGAAGGACAGGTTCACTATTCTCCAAACCAGGCCATTTCAAAATTTTTTTATGTTTAATTCAAATGATCAACTACTTAATAAATGTAATAGCATTAAAGTCATTAATAACTATTTGTAGTGCAACCTCGCTGCAGCTTCTCACTGTGCTGAAATGCAGTTCAATGGGGCAAACTTTTAAGCCTTAAAAAAGTTCAACTTCCTTTTTGAAAACTAGAAACTAACTATTATAGTCACGTGTGTCTTAGTGAATTATGTGAATATGTTTTGAATAACAGAAATATCGCATTTCATTTAGAACTCCAAATGAGCCAATTTGCGAAAATGCAAGAATCAAGAAAGCAACCATTTTTATTCGGTATAACATATAAAACTTACTTTAGGGTTACATTTCAAAACTTGTTTGTTTTTTCATGTGATATGAAAGTGTAGAACAGAGAAGTCAGAGCTTCAAAGCAAGGTATAATTTGTGAGAATCAAGCAAATATTTTGGAAAATTATTAAAGATTAAGGTTTTGAAAACAGAAGTTCTGAGAAATCAGCCCTTTAAATGGTTACATTTGGATAGTGCAGTACTCCTTCAATGAGATAATGATGAATGTGTTTTACTGAAATAATGTTTGAATAATTAATTTATAAAATATATTGGAAAATGCATAATTCAAGTTAATCCTTTAATTTTAAATTTACAAGTAAAACATTTTTTCATGCTCACTATACTAGCATGACCTCTATTATTCTGTAACTTCTAAACATTCCCATTTCCTGCCTTTATTGTTTCGAGTGCAACAATGGGGCGAGTAACTTTTTTCCCTTTAAAATGCTGGTGGAGAGCGAGTAGCCTCGACATTTTAATATTTATCTAATATTTAGAAATCAAACTCAGTTTTGAAAATAAGTTGAGAGATAGAAAACAACTTGAAGAACATAAATCTGCTATAATCTAATTTTTGACTGAGAATGGAATTTCCGAGGTTTCCCCAAAAGTACACTCCTGCGAAATGTGTAGGGTTAGGACGTGGTCGGTCCCATTTAACATATAAAAGATGTAACAAGGTCCTAGCACATTCATGATAAATTTTTCTAGATTCTCAAAAATAACAGATTTCACAAACATTTCACACACAGTCAGGCCGAACCGTTCTCATCACATGCAGTGACGTTTCATCCAGTGCCCGCTGTTTTATGTTTACATCCAACGGCGGCATTGTAAAAATAGTCACTGAGATGAGCTTTACTTGCACGCACTCTGCAGTATTAAAATAATTTCATATACATTTGCCAAAAAAAATGCCAGATTCGTGCATGGACAACACCACGGCTTCTTACAGGATATCTACGGAAATGAGAACTGTCGCATACGCATGACGTAGACGAACACCGTCGCTGATGCATCGTGTCATTTGTTGTTATCACTGTAGTTTTTCTAAAGACTTCCTGCTGCTGATTCCAGCTTCACCACTAATGGAAACACAAACCATAAAGTCGACTTGGCACTTTGGCACAGTTTTTTTAGGGGAAAATTGTCAATTACGCGGAAGGGGGCAGATTTTACAGACCATGACGCGCTTTTGACGGCCGTGAATTTGTTCAATGGCCGTTGTGCCACTGATAAATAATATACAGTATAATCCTTGTTGTGAAAAACCGATAAATAGTATTTAAAAAAGTTGAATGTGGCATTTTATATTCCAGATTTAAAATAGGCGATTGAATAACTTATGCGTTTATTGTCGTTAAACAGTACACAGAGGCCAATTTGAACCTTTAGATCAAGTGACGTCGTTAGCAACTCACTTGTTGAAGTGAGGTGGCTCTCAGTGGGAAATTTTTTTTAACACGTCAGTGACTGAGGGTGGTAAGTGACTTTGCAGGTGTCAATGAACAGGTATTTTTGGCCGGGACCCAGCACAGGGCCAAGAGCCTCCATATGTTCCTTTCTTATAATTATAGCTAACAATAGACTGGCCAATCAACACTCTCTCTTTCTCTCTCTCTCTCTCTCTCTCTCTCTCTCTCTCTCTCTCTCTCTCTCTCTCTCCTCTCTCCCCCCTCCCTCTCCCCCCCTCCCTCCTCCCCTCTCTCCCTCCCTCTCTCTCTCTCTCTCTCTCTCTCCTTATCTCTCTCCTTCTCTCTCTCCCTCTCTCTCTGTCTCTCTCCCTTTCTCTCTCTCTGTCTCTCTCTCTCTCTCTCCCTCCCTCTCACCCTCCCCCCCCCTCTCCCTCTCTCCCTCCCTCTCCCTCTCCCCCCCCTCCCCCCCCCCCCCGTCTCCCCCCGCCCCCCCCCCTCCCCCCCCTCCCTCCCCCCCCCCCCCTCCCTCCCTCTCTCGCTCTCTCTCTCCCTCTCTCTCTCTCTCAACCCTCTCTCTCTCTCTCTCACTCTCCCTCTC
>OMKR01000808.1:0-10000 GCA_900302355.1 Cyttopsis rosea
AATCAATGATAGAAACTAGATAGCTACAAACTAAAACGACAAATACACCAGAAAAGACAAATAACAAAACAAGAATAATAATGAACAAAATATATTTCTAATAAATTGGTCAACAGTCAAATGTTATACATTTTAAAATATTGTGGATGAGATATTATTGTTATTTTCCTCTGCCAAGATCACTATGTGTTTCTCGGTGTTAATCTTTCCATCATTTGCACTTGCTGTATTGTGTTTTTAAAACATGTTTATAATAACCCGCTTGACATTTTGTAACTTAAAATACAGAAGTTGTGCTAAATATCAAGATGCTTTCAATCTCAGCAGGCCCAACCGTCACTCAGTGGCACCAAGAGCTGTTGTGATGTCGGAGCCTAAACCTCCCACGCCCACGCCCACGCCCACTCCCACTCCTGGAGACACGTACAAGGGCTGGCTCTTCAAATGGACCAACTACATAAAAGGTTACCAGCGACGGTGGTTTGTTTTGAGTAATGGCCTGCTGTCTTATTACAGGTAGGTTAGATCCCATCTCCCCAGCAGAAGTTTTACACTATTTCACATGAATTGTTGTAACCTTTCTCATGTATCCTGCACTTCAAATGACTGTCAAGACATTTTCCTGCAGTGTTTGCTTGAAGTCATGGATGAAGTCATGTACAATCTCTGTTAGTTTTAAACAGGGGCTTAGTAATGCTTTATTTCAGGGTTGAATCTTGTGTAGGAATGCCCTGGGTTACAGATGTTTTACTCTTAACGTCACTAAGCTGGTGCTGATTGTAAAACATTTAAGATTGTTGTAAAAAAAGAAACTTTTCAGCCAAGTGTAGTAGTTGGAGTGTAATTATCTATGGTAAATACTGAGACAATCATCCTTCGGATTCATTGTTAGTTTACGGTTAGCAATTATAAAACATTGACTTTTCAAATATACAAATGTGTAAGAGCAATTTACTAATATCAGTGAAATCCCTAATGGGTTAGTTTGTTGTTCATTTGCAAAATGGATTAACTCAGTTTTGCAAAAATTTAACTCTGCATTCCCTATTCCCACATTCTTTCTCTCTCCAGGACCCAGGCAGAGATGGGCCACACCTGTAGAGGCACCATCAACTTGGCCACAGCAAACATTGCTGTGGAGGACTCGTGTAATTTTGTCATTTCCAATGGTGGTGCTCAGACGTACCACTTGAAGGCCAGCTCAGAGGTTGAGCGCCAACGCTGGATCACTGCACTGGAACTGGCCAAGGCAAATGCTGTCCACATGCAGGCCGAGTCTGGTGAGAGGGAGGGAAGATGGGTGTGTCGCAGAATGCAGCTTAGCTCAATGTGCAGGCTAATTGTAATTGTCCAAAAAATGTGCTTGTTATGCTTGCTTTGGGTGACCTCTTCCTCAGATGACTCCGGTGACGATAGCCCCACATCGCCCCCTATCTCAGCCCAGACAGGAGGCTGCCGTAACTCCGAGGTCCAGTCGACACTTCGCACTCTGGGGAGCAAGGTGGAGGATCTCAGCACCTGCAATGACCTCATCGCCAAGCATGGCTCTGCTCTCCAAAGGTCAGGGATCCATTTGTCTTCCGTCATGTAGTGGAGCTGACACCGTAATAATAATCAATACAGAGTTCAAATTTTAAATCCCAGAATGCAGGAATTGATGCTATCGTATTCCCATGCTACAGATCTTTGTCAGAACTAGAAGGGCTGCGTGTACAAGGAGACATGGGGGATAAGATCAGACAGGTGACGGAGAGAGCCACGCTTTTCCGAATCACCTCCAATGCTATGATCAACGTAAGTGACCGAACTGTTGATGACAATCCAAAGTTTTTCTTCATAAAACATCTTCCACATAGTTGTTGTTTTTTTTCTCCCATTTGTCCACTTTAGGCATGTAGAGATTTCCTCACCCTCGCCCAGACCCACAGTAAGCGCTGGCAGAAGGCCTTACAGACTGAGAGAGACCAGAGAGTCAGACTGGAGGAGACTCTGGAGCAGTTGGCCAAGCAACACAACCACCTGGAACGAGCCTTCAGAGGAGCCACAGTGCTGCCCTCTTCTCTGGGCAATCCCAACACAGAAAGCAAGGGTAAAGCTCTGACCATCTTCCTCGCTTTAATATATTTTTTCTCGCAGTTGCATATGCAGACGTGGCTGCGAGTTGGTTGGCTTTGAAATACAATTGGAAGCATTTGTTGAGATGATATGTTTCTAACCACCAAGATTAGTTTGTTTGCTGATTTATTTGTGGCATCTACTAGAGGAAAAAAATAAAGAAATAAAAGTATTGGCCAAGTAAACAAACTTTTTTAAATCATTTAATGTGTCTTACTTTTTATTTTAGGCTCTGGTGGTTCAGGGAAGGGTGATACCAGTGACGAGGATGACGATAATGAATTCTTTGATGCCATGGAAGACCCAGCAGAGTTTATCACTGTCCCTGCCGACCCCAAATACCACAGGTAGCTCTTTATCTGTCATTGGTGTTTTTTATTTCCTATACACACTGTGGCCCCTCCATATTTTATTATTACCAGTTAAATGTTATGCACATGCCTTCTTGTGTCCGTCAGGAGGTCTGGCAGCAATGTTAGTGGAATAAGCAGCGAGCTTGGAATGGATGAACAGTCTGTAAGTCCTTATACAGTAAGAATGTGTCTTGGTGCAAGTACAGCTTTCTAATATCACTGTCATTACTAATGCACAAAGCACACTGACCCTTTTAATTTGTTTTCTTCCACTCAGCTGGATGAACAGTCGTTGGCATCCAACCCCGAGTCTCCACAGTCTCTTGAGGTGGAGCCAGTTAGACAAAGACGGAATCGTATCCCCGACAAGCCCAACTATTCACTCAATCTCTGGAGCATCATGAAGAACTGTATTGGAAAGGAGCTGTCCAAGATACCAATGCCTGTAAGAAATGTATTGTATGTGCACATGCCTAAAACTCAGTGCTGTGCGTGGCTCCAAGTTGTTTATCATGCCTCCTCGTAAGAGTAGATTCAAAAGCAATTTTTCCCCCTCTGCTCCTTAATGTCAGGTCAATTTCAACGAGCCCATATCCATGCTGCAGCGTCTGTCTGAGGACCTGGAGTACTATGAGCTGCTGGACAAAGCTGCCAAGTGTCAGAGTTCCCTGGAGCAGCTGTGCTACGTAGCAGCGTTCACAGTTTCATCCTACTCCACCACTGTACACCGCACCGGAAAACCCTTCAACCCTCTTCTGGGGGAAACATTCGAGCTAGATCGGATAGGAGAATGCGGCTACCGCTCTCTTTGTGAACAGGTATAATATTAATGGGAGAAATGGTACTCCTACTCAATTTTTAGGTTTGAAAAATGTGTCAGACTAAAACCATGTCACAACAATGTATTAACATTTTATTTCTTCTTATCTCTACCTTCCCAAGGTTAGTCATCATCCCCCTGCTGCAGCCCACCATGCTATCTCTGAAAAAGGCTGGTCCCTTAGACAAGAGATTGCCCTGGCTAGCAAGTTTAGAGGAAAATATCTCTCCATCATGCCATTGGGTAAGTGTGGAAGAAGATGACAAGGAACCCAAACAACACAGCTTGTACTTTGTCCATCCTACATGTGTCTCATCCTGTTGATGTTGGAGGAATCAAGCTAATATTCATAGATTGGTGGATTATACCTCTTTTAAATCACACTGTTTTCTATATCATCAGGATCCATTCAGTGCATATTTGAGAAGAGTAATAATCACTATTCTTGGAAGAAGGTCACCACCACAGTACATAACATCATTGTGGGAAAACTGTGGATTGACCAGGTAAGAAAAACTTAAGATGGAAGGGTATTGGGGATAAGGCAGAAGTGATTCAGTCATTAGAATTACATATATACATATATATGAAACATATATAGATTGTAGATATATAGATTGTCAACTAAGTCAATGTGATGCACATACAGATTATTTAATTGTTCTGGAAGTGCTTGTTGTTTGCATTTATTGGACCAAATTCATGTTGGATGTGGATTTTTTGTTTTGAGACATGCAATGACTCGCCTTCCGTCATTTCCATGTGCATGTGATTTTGGTCAAATTTATTTCACTACACTTCAGACATTACAACGTTAACTACCTTGGTGTACATTAGACATCTGGATTAACGTATTTATGATGTATAGAAGGTATAACCTGATATGATCATAATCTGGACACATTCACACTTGAATATCTCTCTTGTCTCTCCTCCACTGTCAGTCAGGTGAAATTGACGTGGTGAACCACAGGACGGGAGATCGCTGCCACCTCAAGTTTGCCCCCTATAGTTACTTCTCCAGAGATGTAGCCAGAAAGGTAGGCTTTTCATCGTCTTTCGAAGCTTTGCTAAGCCTGTAGAAATATGCAGTCTACAGCACTTTCATGACCTAAAATAGCCTGCATCATTCTTTCAGTAACATCTTGCTGCTGGCTTCAACAACTCAGTCTGTTATAGTCTGTGTCAACTCAAACACACTCTCATCCACAAATCATGCAGGGTTAAAAAATGTTTTTATTTGATTGATTTGCTTACTAAATTACATCTGCAGTAGGAGTAGTCTTATATGGGTAAGGATTTCTGGTACTCTCTCCACCACATGTGTTCGTATAGACGATGAATTGAAGGTGCATTCTGAGCTCAAGTATTTTGACCTCCTTAACTGAAAATTTGTCTTGTTTCTTTTTAGGTAACTGGTGTTGTGACGGACAAGGACGGCAAGGCACATTATGTACTTTCTGGAACGTGGGACGAGAAGATGGAGTTTTTGAGGGTCATGCAGAGCAGTAAAGGAGAGAACGGGACAGAAGGCAAACAGAGAACCGTCTACCAGACCCTCAAAGCCAAGGAAATCTGGAGGAAAAACGATCTACCGTGAGTTATTTTTAAGACCATAACTCTGAAGTGTCTGCAAAATGACAATGTATTCTCCACATCAACTCATAAAGAAGTTGTTTTGTTGACAGTAAACTTTTCTACATTTTTATAATGGACAAAGACGATGATGAAGCAATGAAATGCATTCAATACGATAAAGTTGTAAGATTGTGGTAAATAGGTCTCAATACTTATTGTTATTATTAATAGTGGGGTATATTATTTCCATTCTTATTCAAACTTTTATTGTTTCTAGTTCCAATTTTGTTTATTGCCAGGAATCTGCATCCTTGTTTTATTTATTGTTATTTTAATTCCTAAACTCTCCCTCCAACAGAGAAGGAGCAGAGACCATGTACTACTTCTCCTCGTTGGCATTAACACTGAATGAACCTGAGGAGGGCGTGGCGCCGACAGACAGCCGGCGGCGACCCGATCAGAGGCTCATGGAGGCCGGCCGCTGGGAAGAAGCCAACGCCGAGAAACAAAGACTGGAGGAGAAGCAGCGGACCACCCGGCGAGAGAGGGAGAGAGAGAGCGCCAAGGTGGTCAGCCTACCAGAGGAGGGTAAGGAGCAATAAGAGAGGTGTATTTAAAAATAAAGAACGATTTAAAGGACCATACCGCTGTCAAATTGTGTTTTAGTCCTGACCATCATTATTACTGACCATATTCCTGATGGTAGCTCACATTAGCTGGCACATCACAAATTACAGTAATGGATAAAAATAATTTGTTGTATTTTGTCAAAGGTACTGGTATTGGCAACTTTTTCATTTGTTAGAGAAACGGTGCTGCTGCATTTTCAAATGGAATAAAAAATAAATCAATTTTTAAATCAATTTGACACCGGTCATGGTCCTTTTAAGGCAGCAGGAAACCGCAGTGAAGTTGAGGCTAAATAGTTTGGTGAGTAAAGCAAAGAAAATGCAGCAAACTCACACACAAGACTATTTCTGTACATGGTGCGTCTGTCTCCCTCGCCCTGTCTCTGCTCAGTGTCTGTGTGTCTTTTTTTACTTTCTCTTTCACATTTTCTGTCTCTTGTCTCTACTACAAGCTGTCACAGAGGAGGTCACCACTAACTCACCTTTGCAAAGCAAGTACTTCTCTTTTAGTCTGTTTCCTACTCTGGTCTAGAACTTTCTTTTATGCCACAGGCATAAACACAAATACAACTTGTGTGAGGTAGGTTTCAACTTTGGCAACGTCCTTTCCCTCTTTTTTATTACATCTTTCTATCCATTTGTATTCTACTTAGCCGATACAGTCGATATTGGCACAGAAGCAAGTGAGATTTCTGATGAAAGCAAGTATACGCTCTACAGTCAAAGTAGATTAGTAGTCTTTTAAAATTAGATTTGATGTGGAATTTCCCCTGACAAAATTATTTTGGCCTAGTTTAGGTTGTTTTCTTTTTCCCTTCCTGCTTTAATTTTGTACTTTTTCATGCACTGGTGTTTAGCAGACACAGAGGAGTCTCCCTCTCATACACCTACTCCATGCAAGTAGCCCCTTTTATTCTCTCTTTTTTTCCCCTCATTTTCTTAATCGCATTTTCCTCAGTTCATATTCATTCATTTGTCTATTTTTCCCCCAAACATGCATCCAAACTCTTCCTATTAACAGCCCCTCATGGACCACACCCTTCATGCAAGTATTCTTATCTTGACATACACTTGCCAGAATGTCAGAACTTCTGCTTATTTTTATTTTGAATTAGTTCCCTGTAGCTGGAAATGAAAGGTTTGCAGATAATCGTCCCTGGATAGGGCGAGATAAGAGATAACAGCCACTGTTCATTATCCACTTCACCACTACATTAAACATTATATTCATATACAGGAATGCATTTTCTTGCAATACTGCAGTTAGCGATACACTTGCCTTACACTTCAGCTTGCCTGATACACATTGTAATGTGAATATTTAAAAATTCACACTGAATCCAAAGGGCGGCCCAAGTTAATGCAGTTGTCCAACGCCTTTGAATATCCATCAAAACATATTTATGTTCACAACACTCGGGCATCTTTCCCATCAACACCTCTGCGTAGGAGATCATACACGGCACTTTTAGAAGATTGTCACCATCACTTTGGATGCCAATTATTAGAGCTGTCTCCCCATTTGCCACCCTCTTCTTTTTACATCCTTTCCATTTATTTTGTTCTTCCTAGCTGAAGGCATGGAAGGTCCTTATGGTGCTCCAGCCAAAAGCAAGTAACATCAGACCAACACTCGCACTCCCTCGTCCTACTAACACATACTTGTTGGCTGGACATTTTCTAGGAGCTTCTTCTTCTAACTGTCAAAATGGTTAAATTAACATAAGATAGCCCTTTTATTGATCTCTGGGGGAAATTCAGGTGTCGGAGAAGTTGACAGTGCAAGTAAACAAAAAGATGAAAAGAAAAAAAAAATTATGTACAGCTTTATAAACAGAAGTTAACAGGAAGTAGCGCTTGTGCCGCTGACTATGTCAACTTGTCAGCCCAATACGACAGATGGCGTAAAGTACAGTGCAAGTATGTTCCACAAGTGTATATAGTAAATAGTGCATGGTAATAATAGGTAATCGTACTACTAGTGATGGCACTTCAGTGTTTCATAAAGTCATTGGGGTTGTTTTCACTAAATGAATACATTGGAAAGATTTGCAGCTGCTTCATTGACCTTTCTTTTATTTTCTTGTTTGATTTAATGTGAAATATCTGATAATAACTCCTAATAGTCTACCACCTCATAGTTCCTAGGTTTCTGAGTAAAAGCCACCTTCTTTCTGTGCTAAACTACCACTGTTCCTCTTCTTGTCTTTCAGCTTGTCAAACCATAAACAATTATTCTGTAACTTTTTATTTATTTAATTTATTTCAGGCAGCCACCAAGACAACTATGAAGCACTTTGGTTCAAGAAGATAGACGATCCGGTATCGGGAGAGTCCATGCACGTCTACAAAGGGGGCTACTGGGAAGCCAAGGACCGGGGCAGCTGGGATATGTGCCCAGACATCTTCTGATTCCAACCAAGCCCACTGCCCTCCCTGTGGAATGGACAACCCAAGCACAGCAGAGTGGGAACTTGTGGCGCACAGAGCGGGATCTGAAGCTCGGCATCGCACCGGCGTGATCCGCTCCCACCGCGACACAACCCCCCCCCATCAAGCACAAAAATACAGATTCAACCAGACGTGAGCAGAGGACTAAACTAGATGTCTATAACTGGTTTTCATTCATCCTCAATATGAAACAATTGATTTTTGTTTTGCTTTTACGTGTTACCTTTTTTGTCAGATCATATTGTGTTTCTTTTGTTTTGTTAAATCATATTGTTTGTTTTTGTGTTAATTTGTTCATCTCACTTCTCCATATTATTTCTCCTTGAACTACAACTGCGCTGTCTAATATATCAGATTTAATATAATAGCAATGTATTTACCGTTATTTATTTTTTGCACTATATTGGCCCTTTTCAAGGCACAATATCTTTATATTTGAAGAAGTTTTACGTTTTTATTCAGGTTGGTAATGTAGCCTAACTGAATCAATGGCGGTTATAAATTTGTATTGATGTTGGCTGAAAATATAGGTGGATTCAATGCCTCTAATCGAAGTTTAATCTTTATAATTCATTTGGAATCAGTGGTTCCAATTTAAGCAAGTCTACCCCGGCAGCACGTAAATGTCTAAAACATCTTCCAGATCTCAATGCATCTCCAGTTCCAAATTTTGTACAACTACCTGTCGGACTGTCTCTCTACACACAGGCAAACTAGAATGAATATTGAGTATTTGGAATATGTGAAAGTACATTGTGGGTGACACAGTTTAGTTTAGCTGCAAAACATCATCCTGAGTAAGAAGGTAAAACCCTCACGTATTGTTGGTAAAAACCAGCCTTGAATTGTGTGCATTTGGCTGTTTTATATTTTTATTTTTCAAATACCAATGGGAGTTATGGAAATTTAAAATAGCAAAAAATTTATTCTTCCACTTGCGTTTATGTTCCATGTCACTCCTAACGAAAATCCAGATTTTTGTTTTGTATCCCAAGTGTAGTTTGTTGTGTAGATTTTAGATCAGAGCTTTAGTGTCTGTGTACACGTATACACCTGAAACGTCTAGTTGTTGATGTTTTCACTGTGTGTAATACTTGTTTTGCAAGAACTGAAAAGATGAAGATAAATCTCATTTCATATTGAAGTGTACTTAAAGGCAAATCAATGAAAACCATTTCCACAAAAAGAAGGACACTATTGCAAATACTATTGTGTAAATATATTCAACAATGACTTGATTTATCAACAGATTGATAAAGTAGGTAGAGATCAAATCTTTCCTTATTTTTATTTTTTTAGAAGGGGCGGGTGGCCTGCTTACAGGACAGTTTAAATCACCGACCCTAGTCTACTAGCTGTCTAGACTGAAAGCCTTTTTGTCTACATGAGTTCTGTTTTTAGATTTCACTCAGCATCTGCCATGCTTGCATTGAGTGGACGCCCTCAGTAACGACAACAGCTTAATGTCAATCTTGATACTGTAAAACCATTTATTCTTAAAAGTCTGAGTTTACCTTACCTTTGACCTTTTTGTGGCTTTCTGCTCCACACACACACACACACACACACACTTCCTTCCCTGTCATTTTTGTAACCAAGTTGAAAGACTGGAATGAAAATCTTAAAGATGACTAGAACTGATGTAAATCAATTTAATGGAGTAATACCTTTAATCCAAAGCGTTTTGTATTTGTGTCGACCTGTTTGTTAACTCAAATGGACATTCTTGCTGAAAATATTCTACTGAAATGGCATTTGGCTTTTATACATTTTATCAAAAAAAAAAGATTTTGTAGACAAAAAAAGGCATTTGTGTGATCACACGTTTGAGTTGCTTTTGTTTATCGAAAACATTATGGGAGATTATTTTTAATGTGAACATTAAAACCTAAATGAAGTACAAGTCTGTGGTCTTGTCAGTTGTACAGGATGTGTCGCACGCATTGTACAAAGTGGCTTAAACTTGTAGAACACTCCTGAAATTTGATCATTCTTGTCTGTTGGTTTTCTAAATCGCTGCCTTTAAAATATATATATATATATATATGTATATA